>CAUYQV010062838.1:0-55906 GCA_963574575.1 Galagoides demidoff
TTTATTTGAAATCTTGTACCGACAGGATGCAGCTGAATTCTGGGTCTTGAGAGCAAAGCGTCATGAGCTCATAGAGGAGAAAGGTGAATCACCTCCTGGACATTGGCCTGGTAGGTTTCAAACTAGAGAGATTATTCTGATCCTACCCACACTTTTTCTGGGTACCCTTCTCATTCTGCTCCAAAACAAGTGCTGTGGCAACAACCTGCTCTCCCTATGAAACACTTCAGGTTCCCAAATTGCCCACTTATCTTTTCTCCTTAACCATAAGTGCTTTAGTGCTAGGATTTTGGAGTTGGCCTTGAGTTTTTCTTGTTCAGGCTTTGCAATTTCCTGCCTGTGCTGTTTGGTTAGTTAGCCTCTCTGAGGTTGAGTATTTGCATTTGTGAAATGAGGACCCTACTGGCACCACCTGTGGGGCATTGAGCTTTTAGGTTGGGTAAGCTGGAAACACAAATTGCTCTGCGAGCCGACTTAGCTTTTCCCCTTGGTTTTGAGAATGTGGTCATTGAGTTTATCCCAAGCAGTAAGAAAAGTCAAATATAAACTACCCTTCGCCTTAAATGAGAATGTTTCATAAAGAGGTTGTTCGAGCTCCTTTGAAAGAGCTGACTATGGTGTAACATAAAGGCACCTCTGTGGATCTGACTTGAGTCAGCTTTGGGGATTTGAGGGCCTAGTCCTGAACTCTGGAATGCACCGTCAGCCTCTGCTCTGTGCGGCCACCCATCTAACCTCACGCTCTGTATTCTTTTACGACTAGCTTGAAAACTTTCACTACCAACTGTGTGTGTGTGTGTGTGTGTGTATTGCCTGTGGCCTTTTTCTACAAATCTATAGCCCATTGGTTTTCACACTTTAGCAAGCATCAGACTCACCTGGAGAGCTCGTTAAAACGAGTCTCTGAGTCCCCCCTCCCAGAGTTGCTGATTTAGTAGGTCGAGGGTGGGGCCTGAGAACTTGCGTTTGTGTTCCCAGGTGATGCCGATGCTTCTGGTGCAAGGACCACACTTTGAGAACCTGAAGTTGGTCTCCCTGAAGTTCTTTCCCAGAGTTTTTGAGAAAGTTAAGCGGGGCAGTCCACATAGAGTTCTTAGCACGAGGCCTGGCACACAGCAAGTGTTTGCTGACACTGCTGCAGCTGGCGGGAGCACACGGCCCTTCCTCCTGCGCCTGCTGCTGTCCGGCTGCTACTCCTGCTTGGCAGGACTCTTAGTGAGGTGTTAAGAGCACTGCAATCTGACTTAATTAATTAAGGAATATAATTACCTCTCTGGGAGAGATTTGCATTTGAAAGAAGCTTGTTAATTCAAAGAGATTTGTAATTTGAAGACTATTACACACTTTGATAAAGAGATAGACAAAACTTCAGGCAATGTGCGGTGGAAAATACTTTGAGAAGGACGTGGACACTCTGCAGGCCTCTGCCGGGTCACCACCCTCTGTATGGTTGCCTGCTATCTGGGATTCCACATTCTTTCTAAAACTTCTGAGTTTTTCCAAAGGTTTCCAGGGTAGGGGCCGCCCGTGGCCTCAGTGTGGGGCAAGGCAGCTGTGGCCATTTATGTGTACAGGTTCTTTGCAAGTCTGGTGTTTATAAATGAGGCCGTGGTTGCCTTGTGTTTATTTACTCAATCACATAATGGAAGACACGCATAAGATTCATGCGATAAGTGTGCCTTCCAATTTCATGCTGAGAATAACGAAGGAAGTTCAGGGTAATACAATTACGATCAAATAGTAGCGAAACAACATTTTGTTTTAAATCATGGAATTAGTAAGTAGAAAACTAGTTGGAGGCCGATCTTTTGACGATCTTTGGAAGGTAATTTTATTTGGAGAATATGGCTTGATGACTATATGGCCTTAATTTTCTGGCCTAACCCCAGAATATACATAAAGAACGAAAATAGTATAATGAACAGCAGTTCCAAATATGGACTTACCAGACATCTTGTTACAATGAGCATGGCTGTGTAGACGGATGTTAACATGGCTTTTTTCAGGTTAGTCCTATGTTATGCCGTAAACCCACAGCAGTTATAAAAGTAAGGATTAGTTAGAAACTGCCGAAATCTTCCCACTTTTTTCTGCTTGCAAAATCCAGAAAAACATCAAACTTTTTCTGGAAGTTGAAGAAAATTAATGTCAGTGACAGAAATCCAGTGAATCTAATTAGAAGTCCCTGGGCAGCAGCTCATTAGGGTGGTTAGTTAGTAAATGAAACTTCAGCTGCAGTGAATTAGACTGTGTGTCTTCAGTTATTTTTTCTAAAAAGAATTACAAAATGTCTGCGACTGTTTTTTATTAGCAGAGGTTTTTTATTTCCACAAACAGAAAATATTTAGGACCCTTTTGTCATAAGAAAAGAGATGGCCATTTGGGGACAGATTTTTGTTATAGTGGGTCTGTATGTGAAGCTGGGGAGTGAAACAAAAGCTGTTCTCCCGCAAGGAGGAGGGTTTCATCGTCTGCTCCACTGTTCAGTTTCCCAGGTTTCTTTTGTCAAGACCTTCGATGGTTTTTTAACCATTTGTGCCTCTTGATCACATTTCCCCTACACAAATCGTAGCTAGACTGACTAGTGTTCTGGTGACAGATGTTTAGGGTCTGTTGGAATGTTCGTCAGTGGCTAACATGTGACACATTTCATTTATTATGTTACTACCATGCAGGTTTGAATCTTTGCCACTTGAGAGTTTGGGGCCCTGCAGATTCAGAATGGGGATAACCCATAGCAGTTTCTCAACTGGACACAACTTTGTCTCCCAGGAGACATTTGGCAATGTGTGGGGACAGTTTTGGGTGTCACAGCTCGCAGCCTGGAGGGTGGCAGGAGGAACTCCTGACATCTTCCGGGTAGTGATCAGGGTGCTGCTCAATATCTGATACAACAAAGGATAATCTGACCCCAAATGCCAATAGTGCTGAGGTGGAGAAACCTTGTCCAGCTGTCAGGAAGCGTTTGGTGAACAAGCAGACACACATGTACAGGGTGGCACAGCTTCAGCTGCCTGGATCCCTGCAGAACGCAAGGCGGGGTGTGCCCTGGAAGGGAGCCCGGCATTCCGAAGACCTCTGAACTTGGCCATTAGAAAGACTTCTGCAATGACTGCTTATATCCCTACTGTTCTTTAAAGAAATTTACATCTCCAATTTGTTTCTCCGAGGAAGCCAGTGGCACATACAACATTGTGTTACACTTTCAACAATGGACAAATAATTTTCCAGTATGACCGGTTCCAAATGTAAGTCACCAATGTATTTTTCAATCTAGTGTAGATGGACTCTTTTCTAAAGTGGAAAGAAAATCATGTGAGGCCTTGAGTGAAAAACCTTAAAACGTCAGGTTTCTCGTGCAACCATACCACGTGTACATTGTAAGAAATAAAAAGCATAGAATTCTGCGGGGGCCGGGACCGAGTACTCACAGGCTGGCTGCCAGGCAGGAACGTGGCAGGTGAGTGGCAGTGCCAGAGAAAGAGGAAAGTGGAGAGGAGGAGGGGGTCACTCCAGGGAGAAGGCTGTTCATTTTGGGAAAGGAAAAGTTTTGCGTAAAATCATCATTATGTACCTTCTCTCTTGCTTTTCTAAAAAACTCTGCATTGAGAAAAGAAGAGAAAGGAAGATGATTTCGGTGCCGGGAAAAGTGGCCCTACAAAGTGTTAGGCAAGGGAGATATTTTCTTCAAGTCTTGAGAAATGGTGCTCAGTTATGTCAAGAAACAGCGATTGGCTTGATTTCACAGGTCCTGCAAGCTACTGAAAATAGGCTAAAACTTGGGTATGCTTTGGTATTATTCATTTGGTGCAAGGTAGAATAAAATGTATGGCTTCGATCAAGAGACGGAGTACAGAAACAGGACACACAGAGGAGCAATTACAATGTACACATATGGGATGTTCTGTTGCATCTATTTTCCTAGGTTATTAGAGCATTTGGAAACGTAACACTAAACATCCCTACAATTCTATAAACTCCTGCAGTGCACAGTTCAGCTGTAAAACACAAACTCTTAAGAAGTAGAACACAGGTAACAAGGGAGCACTGTGTCTGCTTTACAATTTCCAGGGATACAGCTTGTCACTGAGCTCCTATGTGTCATTTTTTCCTCCTCCTCCCTGAAAATCCCTACCCTTTCCGTATTTCCTATTCTTCACGTCTTCGTTTACTTTTAAAATATTTTAGCTCTCTGAAGGTATAATTTATATGTCATTTGCTCACCTACTGTAAACACACAGTTCAGTGATTTTAAGCCAATTTATACAACTGTGCAAACATCACCCAACCCGAGTTTAGAGCACTTCTATCACCCCCGAAAGGTTCCCTCCCTCAGTCATCTGTCGTCAATTCCTGCTCCTACCGTCTGCCCAGGCAACCACTGATCTGCTCTCTAGCACTATAATTTTGTCTGTTCTAGGAATTTCTAGGGAATGGAATCAAACAACATGTAGCCTTTCCCCCTTGACATAATGCTTTTGAGATTGACCCGTGCGTGTGTATCAATAGTTCCCTTTTATCACTTGGCAGGGCTCCGTTGTGTAGTTGTGTAGATACACACATTTTGTTGGCCACTTATCAAGTGATGAACATGTGATTATTTTGACTTTTTGGTTTTGTGACTAAGTCAGTGGTGAACATTCACTCATAAGGCTTTGTGTTGATATGTTTTTGTTTCGTTGTGGTGTATACCTAGGAGTAGAATTGTTGGGTCATCCAGTAAATGCATTTTTATCTTTTTCAAAAGCTGCAACCATTTTCTACAGTGGCGGCACTGTTTTATATTCCTACAAGCAATGGATGAGGGTTCCAGTTTCTGTGTATCCTCACTAACTCTTGACTTGTCCATCGTTTTGATTATTGCCATCCTCGCGGGTGTGAAGTATGCTTTCCCCTGCTTCTCAATACTGACCGGGCACCTTTTGCTGGTGGGCCAGTGCTGCAGATATATACAGTTATAGCAAACCTCATCACAGACCAGTTCTTAGTAGACAAGCAGTCAAGAAATGATGCATGTGTGGATTCAAAGATTAATCCCCTATGGCAATCCATTCAATTCTCATCATTGATGTTTTCCTTATAAATGCTGTAGTTTCATGTGTACCAGAGTAGAATGAGCAGCTTTTAGGGCCAGGAAGTATATCTGTTTAGAATTAGCTCCATGTTGAGGGTTAAATAAAATCACGGTCGCACCTGTAAACATTTCCCTCCAAACACCTAGAGACAGACGGTCACCCTCCCCTCCACACACAGCACAGTGCGGCGGAATGGGAGGGTTTCCTGTGTGCCCAGATTTGCCTTTCCTAGTGTTCTGATGTTTTGTTTTTCCACGCCTAAGGCTTTGTCCCCTCAGCCTGAGGTGCAGGCCTGTGAAGCTGAGTGTCTCTGTTTGGCATGGTGCCCGAGCCTAACTTGATTCAGCTTTGTAGGTAATGTCTTAGCAATCCTTTAGGGACAGGGGTTCTGCACCCTATGTGCCCGTTAGCATTGCTTACTGAGCTGTAAAGTAATAGCCTAGTCTCAGTTCTGCTGGAGAATGTTTAAACTAGAACCGTAAATGACCGTGGAGATGCAAAAACAACCAAGGGCTTTCTTTCCTGCCCCTAAAATAGATTTTTTTTAAATTTCAGTGCTTGAGGTTATAAAGATACGGGAAGGAGCAGATCCAAATAATCATAATAAAAAATTAAAAAGAGATATTCTGTAAGCCATGGTGGCAGGGAAGTGGTGGTATTAGATCTGGATTTGAACTCTGGTAAAAATGAGGGTTCCGCCTCTATCTTTGATTACTATTCATGACCCAGGCTGCGGGCCGCTTGGGCCTCTTTGGCTATAACATGGCAGCTCAGCCTTTCCTTGTGCTATCAGGATCAAAGTGATGATCCACCTCGAAGTACTTTAAAAGATACATTTTCAGATCACTTTCACATCTGAAAATCACTTATTTTCAAGAGAAATTTTGTTCACGTTGTCTGGCCTCAGTTTACCAAATGCAATTTGGGTTTATTTTTATCAGGTGTTTCTTCTTTTGAAGGGAGACTGGGGCCGGGGTCCTCAAACTTTTTAAACAGGGGGCCAGTTCACTGTCCCTCAGACCATTGGAGGGCCAGACTGCGGGCCCTGGGATGAGTTGGCTGCTAAGCAGGACAGGCAGTGGCAGCAAAAACACCCAGCAGGCTGGATAAATGTCCTAGGTGGGCCACATGTGGCCTGCGGGCTGTAGTTTGAGGATGCCTGGGCTAGAGCGTAGGTTCTGGAGCCACACTGCCTCGAGGCAAGTCCCAACCGTATCACTGAGTCCCTGGGACCTGCGTTACCCTCTTTTAATCTCAGTTTTCTCCTCTATGAAATGAACACAAAATAGACATAATGCTTGTTAAGTCCTTAGCACATCCTTCACATATTAGATGGTCAGAAAGCATTAAGTCTTTCTTTTTATTATTAAATAGAGTACTTACAAGATCTGGCAAAATCAGACATTTTATGGTTGAAAGGACAATGGCCTGTTTTAAGAAATAGCAGTTTAAAAATCATAGCAATAGTGGATATTGTTCGGACGCCTGCTTCAGGTCAGTTAAATGTCAATATTTGTAAATAACTCTATTTGGAGTCTGGTTTTTATGATTGCATTATTGATTTTTCCTTCCATACAGAGCATGTGAAAGGAAGCATTTCATATTTCAAGTTCTAGAATAAAGAATTATAATTAATAACTTGTATATTATCCATTTATAAACTTGTACAGACCACAGAAAATCTATTTTCTCAGAACTCTGTATTTTAAATTACAAAAATGATATATTCTTTTCTGCAGTTTTTGGCTGGGGCTGGGTTTGAACCCGCCACCTCCAGCATATGGGGCCAGTGCCCTACTCCTTTGAGCCATAGGTGCAGCCCCTCCCAAAAAACCCAATATATTCCTTAAAAAAATTTATTGCGGCTATTGTCAAATAATCTATAAAATCAGAGAAAATAGTACAATGAATTTGCCTGTCCCCATTACCTATCTTTAACAATGATTAATGCTTAGTCATGACTAACACTTGAAAATGTCATGTAATGGGGAGGGAAAGGAACTCCAGTCAAACTATTCAATATATTGTCATTGTTAAAAACATCCAAATAGTACAAAAGTGTGTGAAGTACAAACAGAACGTCCATGTTTCCAATTATTTGTTAATAATCCCTTAAGCAAGAATGCTGTGTCAGTCAGTGCTTATAAAGTCACACAGTGTTGTAATTTAATGAGTGATGGATAAAAATTCTGGTCATATACGTGCTGGGGATGGTTCTGACATATCAGTTACTTAGAAAATCTGATCTTTTCAGAGTAAAACCTTTTAGCTGCCATTCTGTTTTTAGATCATTGTAATTCACTTGTTTCTTGATGGTTATGGGTTACAAATTTTTACAAGTTTCCGTAATTGTTTTCGTGGCTATGGAGGGAAATAAAAACAAGAACAAATAGTAAAAGAAATGACTTAAATTGCATCACAGGACGGTTGTATTCTAATGACGCTCTGGGTGAGGGATTACAAATGTGAGAAAAAGAAAGCTCATTATCGCCTGGTTGGGTTCAAGGACACCGTCCTTCTGGATGAAAGGTGCTCCTGCCGTTCCCATTTAGCACGGATTCTGTGCTCTACATTGAAGGTTATGGTTTGAATTTTTCCCAAATTAGGTTCATAGCCATTTCTGTGTGTAAGAGAAAATGGAAATTCAGGTCACATTACAACTTCAGTTCATTTTTCAAATTATACCTTCAGAAGAAACGTACTCTACACAACCAACTAGCCCCCCTAGAAAGCCCTCTCCCTATGTCCCTACTTTCATTGAAGGTTGTATTTATTTATCTTCATTCTTGGGTATACCATGACCTTTTACTTTAGGTGTTGCAGAAATCTAAAGAAATTAGGAGGTGGTTGTTTAGTGGTTTTAAATCTGATTCTACTAATTAATTAATGCTTTCTGATTAGACTTTGTTTACAATATTTCAGAAAGATTTGATGATAATTCCTTGCACTATCCATAACATTTTCATTGGATTTTTAAAAAGCACTTTAAAGATATTATTAAAAAGTACCATACAAATTAAATTCAGGTCCTATATACACAATATATTCTAAAGTATTACTGACTGGATTAGGTCAACGGTTGGGCCACACAGGATGTTTCATAAAGTTTAGACACTAGAATAACATCTTAAGGCAATAGTAATTTGATTTTTTTCCCCCTCAAATGTGTTGCCATAGATTTTCCTAAATGTTTTACAAACAGTTATTAAAAGCACATTGAGAATCCGAATTCCCTTTGGGCAAAACGTTTTAGTACTTAACTTTCATTTAATTCAAAATTACATATGGTTAGAGTTGCAGAAAAACATCAGAAAATCATAACCAGCTATCACAACACCACGTATTTAAATCAGTGCAGCGCAGCTTCAGTGGGGCACCTCAAGGTGCCTAATATATAAATACGTGAAAACAAACAATATCACTCTTCTTTACGCTAGAACAAAAAAAGAGACCTTTAAATTTTAAGTCTGTTCCTAATGACTTGAAGTCTTCTCAGAGATGCTAACGAGGAAATTTCCAGTGATTGTTGTATTTTTGATCCGGGCTCACTGCCAGAGAGAGAATGCGGGGCTTGGCCAAGGAATTCTTACAGGGGAGAGAATGAGAGGATCTATCTGGAGAAAACATTGATTAAGGAACTTGATCTAAAGTCCCAACTCATTGACACAGAAAAGCTTTGTTTGTACACTGCAAACATTTAGGATTACCTGAATTGGAACTCGGACAATTAGATTTTATAATTTGAAGGATATGCAAATAGATAATCAACTAACTACTAATGCGTTTGGAACTCGCTGAAGAGGGAGTCTATGCAATGAGCCAGCTGGTGGATGAAAAGAACCCAGAATTAGGCTTTATTTCTATTTAATGTTTCTATTTTAATTGTGCCTCTAGGTAATAGGCTTATAAATGGAAAGCCTGTCTTTTGTGTAGAAGGTAGAATTGCCCTTTAAAAAATTTTTAAACTGTAGGAGTTGAAAAATACCTTCAAGAGAATAAATTATTAAAGAATACAGAGAGTATCTGCCAATGCAAAATTATGCTGTTTATGTGCCCAAAACTATTTGTGTAAAGATGCAAATTAAAGTTAGCATGTGTTTTAGTTGGCTTAAAGCAAAGGCAAGTTTTAACATTTTCTTTTAGGCCCAATTTCAATTAAAAATATTTTTGATCTGGATTACAATTAGGCATTGCTTTTTAAATCTGTGCATCTTCTTGTAATTATCACTTTTCTGGAGGATAAAAAAGAATTGTCATGGGTGCTGGATGAATTAGTACAATGCTTTCTGCTCTGAGGTTTGTATACCTAACTCATAATGTGCTGCCAGGATTCTAGGCTTGTCCCCCAATACATCACTTTCAAGATTTGTACCTTATTTCTGCTCTCAGTAGGTTTAAAATTAGTGGACCCACCAGATTTATTTGGTGCCTATGGTTTGCCATCATTTCTAAACCAAAAAAAGGTAAATTTACTAAAAAAGAAAAAAAACTGATTAGCACAATTGTCCTTTTTAGAGAGATCAAAGAAACAAAGAAAACTTAGGATTAAACAGCTTTGATTTTTCTATCCAAAAGAGTATTTCAAAAGGAGGTGAAAGGGCAAGTAACAGTCTTAACTGTGTTATCACAATTTTAAAGTCATTACACTGGGATAAAGCAAATTTATCTGAAGCATGTCAAGGATTTAAGAACACACAAACTTTACGAGATTTGCCTGTCTCCTTATATGGGGTTGGTATAAAGGGAAGTTAAATCATGCTGATCAATGAAGACACAAAGAATTATGTATATTTTAAACAATAACACGATGGCCATCTTTAGACAGTCGAAAATATTTCTATGGGAACCCAATTCTTAGCACTATTCTGTCAAAAGGAAGCAGAATTGGAAGGTAAAAGAATCCCAGCCAAATCGAGGTGACATTGCAGAGCATGAAAATACTGACAAAAAATATTTTTCCTTAGTAGTACTTATTTGTGCAAGAATAGATAACAGATACATAGACAAATGTGTCGCTCTGGGTTTGGTAAGTATAGTTATGGATCCTTCTATTTGTGAAACTGGTTAAGATTCAGGAAATGATATCTCTGGTGAAGAAGAGAAGGGCTGAGACCTACATTCTCCTCCTAAAACTCTTCTTTCAGAGTTTGCCAGGAGTGGATGATAGTACCGACACCCTCACGCGGCGACTTCCTGTCCAGGTGTTTCTACTTTGTGATCTTCTGGGTCCCCACTTCAGCCCCACCCCAAGAGCCTGCCCTCACTTCCCAAGTCTCTCTCTGCTCCCTCCTCTCTTTTCCAGTCCCACTGAGGCTACCTCGGTTCCATCCCTGGTCTTCTCTTCTGTGGACTATTGCCACAGCTCCCTCCCTGGCCTCAGGCCTTAAACTCCACCTCCTTCTGATTTGCCCACCACTCAGTCATCAGAGGGATGTTTCTATCCCAGAGGTCTCCTTGAGTCATTTTCAAGCTCATGGTTCTCCAGTGGCTTCTGTCTCCTGCCAGAGAGAATCGGAACTCTATTTGATAGCCCGGCTGCAGAACACTTTTTACCCTGACCCATGACTGTATGCCAGCACCATTGCTGCTTTCTGTCCTGGCATGCAGAACCACTTGGAACCCTCCACCCGGGAATTTTTGCAGGTGTCCTCTCTGTTCGTCCCTCTGGTTTGCTCTCATCACCCCTCTTCCGATGCGTAGCTTCTGTTTGCCTTTCATTCAGTATTATTTCCCCGAAAACCTTGAGTGGACACTTTCCTTTCCCATCTATTACCTCTCCCAAAAGTCCAGACCTCTATTTCTGCTCCAGTGGTACCACTGCCCTCTCTGTCGTCCAGGACAATGTCATGTGGTAACGTTTTGCGTGTCTATGTTTACAATAACCCATAGGCTGATTCTAGACAGGGAGGGTGTCATCCTTCTTGGCTATCCACAACCTACAACACTATTTCTAAACACTGCTGCCCAATAAATCTTTGTAGAGTGAATGAATATATGAATAAATGGCATGAATGGAAACAGATAAAACAGACTGAAAATGCCACAGATCATTGAGAATTCAGTGACCCGGTGATTTTCCATATTTAGAATTCAGATTTTGACCTTACCTTCCACTAAAGGAAATCTACCAGATATTAAGAACAGTTGTTTGCCAGAGGAGACTTCATGGCTTATATTTTGGAGAATCACAAAGAGATAAAAACTATGGACAGGGTTTTCTACCACAGAAAATATTTTAGGTTTAAAAAAGAAACACAGAAAAAAACATTCAGAGCACTTACCCTTCTCTGTAGACAAAATAAAATGATGAGAAAAGCACAGAGAACTGATCACAGATGTCTTAAAGGTTCAGGGCTGCACATCAGGCTGATTCTGGAACATCTGGGCTTGGCACATCAGGTGACTTCAGAAGGAGGCCCACAGGGGAGATCCCAGGGTCTCTAGAAGGGCTGGAGGCTAGAAAGGAGCAATGCCAGGGCTGCGAGAGATGGGACAGATGCGAGTCCGAAGTGGAATCACGTGGCAGCCAAAGCCTAACAGTGCTGCGGGAGGATCCAGACGACGCTTTGCAGTCTGACGTTGCTTTCATCCCAAGAGCTCAAAGTGCTTTGCTCCAGAGTTCTTTGAACAAGAAGCCTTGATTCTGAAGAGACTAAACTGAGCAGAGTTTCAAGACCTTGTGAGTGATATTTTCTGATCTGGACCTTGTCCTAATTGTGAACCCCACGACGTCACTAAAACGTCTCCTTCTAACCCATGCCATTAACTATGACTTTATAAGCCTTCCAGTCAAGAAGTCAATGTTTATGTCCTTCATAAGCATGTTTTTTATTTCTACTTAGGGTAAAACCTCAATTCATCTGAATGCTACAACCTGATTTTTCCCTTTCAATGTGGAATGAATGCTACTTACTGTTGTTTTTAAAGTAAAGAATGACTAATAAAAATGGTACCTCATGTTTAGGAAGTAAAAGCAAACTCATATCAAATAATGTGTTTAAAACCAGCTATCAAATCCCTTACTCTAGCGATCTGTAAAATACTGGTTAGATCAGAGAACTACAGTTACTGAATACCTCCCGCACCAGTGTCTCACGTCTAGGTATTCAATAAATGTTCTCTGGAAGCTATTGGACCCGCTTAGGGTTTAAGTATGATAAGGACAGGATATATTTACATTTTAGAAAGATTTCACTGAGGCCAGGAGTGGTGGGATGCACTGTGGGGTGCCAAGGCTGGAGGATCACTTGAGGCCAGGCTGTAGCAACATAGTGAGACCCCATCTCTACACAAAATAAATAAATTTTAAAAAACAAACTAGGCCTGGTGATGTGTCCCCTCTAGTTTGAGGGGTAGTTTGAGGGGTAGTTTTATGGCTAGTTTGAGACCAGCATAGTGAGACCCCATCTCTACACAAAATAAATAAATTTTAAAAAACAAACTAGGCATGGTTATGTGTCCCCTCTAGTCTCAGCTACTTGGGAGGCTGAGTCAGGAGGATGACTTGAGGCCAGGGGTTTGAGACTATAAGCTATGATGATACCTCTGTACTCTAGAATGGATAGCAAAAGGGGACATTGTCTCCCCCCCATAAAAAAAAAAAAAGATTCTACTGAAAGCAGCGGAAGGTGATATGGGGGGAGGCAGTGGAACCACAGGTAGGGAGAGAGGGAAAGTGCTTTCAATGCTCTCACAAGGGGACGTGTTGGTCCAGCCTTGAGGTAGGATATGTGGGTTGGCCATGAGAGAGGACTTGGTAGGACTTGGCAACGGTTGGGTGTGTGTATGTTTGTGTGTGTGCACGAGACAGGGAGGATGGTTTAATATGCAGGATTGTCAGCTTTTGAAATTGCCGACTTTTGAAATGTTTTGTTAAATAAATATTTTCACACATTTCTTCAAAATTATTTTTGATTTTAGTCTTCAACAGTAAAATTAGCCTCATTGAAGATGTAAGGTTCTTCATTGATAACTCAATTTAGACCACATTCCCTGAGATGATACCAAATCCAAACAGAACCTGTGAACCATCCATAGGCAAGTCAGGGGTCCTCAGACTTATTAAACAAGGGGCCAGTTCACTGTCCCTCAGACCATTGGAGGGCTGGACTGCGGGCCCCGGGATGAGTTGGCTGCTAAGCATGACAGGCAGTGGTGGCAAAAACACCTGGCAGGCCGGATAAATGTCCTTGGCGGGCCGCAGTTTGAGGACACCTGGGCAAGATGGTATACCAACGACCCTTCCACTGCAGAGTCAAGATATGCTTTCTCCTTTCTGAGCCTAGAGTTTAGTTCACCAAGCAAAGCAAGCAAGCTTCCCCTCCAGGATGGAGCTGGCATATCTTCTCTTTCCAGGAATGTTATCCCTTTGATATGTATTTTTACAGCTTGATTCTTACCAAGAAAGCATTCCTTAGTGGCCCCAGCAAAGTACTCTGTCTGAGTTGGGCCACAGCTGCCCGCTTTGGCCTGGGAAACTCAGGCCAATTACAACTGACAGCTACTAAGGAGAGGTTTACTGGTGATTCCATGACTCAGATGATAGGTGTAAATTTAATTCCTGGGATCCTTACTCTTATCCTGGGCTCCTGTGCCTGGTTATAAGTTATGCCTTATTGGTAGGAGAGTTTATGAGGTGGGTGTAATGGTTTTAGAGTTTCCTCCAGGCCAAGCTCTCACTTTCTTTCCCAAGGTCATCTTCACCAGCAGCCATTTACAATGGAATGCTTTTGTTAGAAGACTGAAACCATAAAGCCAACACCAGCCAAACCTGTCTTTTTATAGGCCAGAGTGTTTGCAGGCTGTGGTTTGAGGTTCTGCCAGTGACTCCAGTCCTTTCAGCCACGGGCCTCTCTGAATGCAAAGTCAACCAGGCACCAGTCTTGTTGGCCTCCCAGCATAGTGGGGGTTTGGTTTGGTTTTGTTCCCCTTTGTTTGCAAAGTCAACTAGGCAATAGTTATGCTGGCTTTGAAGAGTAATGGGTGTTTTATTTTATTTTATCCTTTTTCTATTTCAACCACATAGGGCTTAGACAGAGTTACTTGAAAATAATGGAAAAAAACTAACTGTGGGTATTAATATGGCCTAGAGAATAGAGAGTTCTGGGATGCAACTCTGAAGACGGAACTCAGAACATAAGCCTTTGGCAATGATATAAGCAGGATGATACGTGAAGTTGGATCACCAATTTTTTAATTTTTATAGTTACATATTTATTTTAAAAATTTAAAAAACTTGTTATAGCCACCTGAGATTTGCAGGTATTAAGTCTTAGAATGAGGGAATAACTTTTAAAAAGGGAGTTCTTTTAAAGGAAAACAATCAATGATATTATAGGTGGTCCCTGAGTGGGGAGCACTTTGTGACCTATCCAGAGCCTTTTTCCTCCTCTCCCATCCTGCAGCAGCTGTGCTGATTGGTTAGGCCAGGAGAGGACCCTGAACGACCCCAACCCATTGGTGGAATGCCATTGCCAGGGTGATTGGTCCAGGAATAGTCACAAGGCCTAAGATGGCCCAATTAGAGTGAGACTCTGGAATTCACTCAAAAACAGAGGAAAGCAACCCCTGCCTTTCTTCTGAATAATCTTGCATGTGGATAGGAGGCCTGGAGGGAGGCAGCTGCTTTTCTTTTCCACAGCAGAAAAGCTGTCCTCAGGGTGAAGGGGTCAGTCAAGGAGGTCAGAACCTGGAGAACAGCAGCAACAAGGAGTCTGCCCTCCACTCAAATGCTGTGGAATTTTCAGATACTTGAGCCAAGAAATTCCCTTTATTGTCTTGTTTTTGCCACCTGAAACTGAAACAGGGCATCTGTGGCAAATGGAAGAGGGCAACACACAAGGGCCTGCAGTTTAGGAAACATGGGCTGAGCCGGCAGTCTCACCTTGCGTTCACATCTGTAATAATAAGACTAATCATGACAGTGACAGTAACAACAGTCAACATTCATTGAAGTGCCAGTCATACCGTGGTGCCAGGCACTGTTCTTAGCACCTTATAGATATTACCCTATTTAATCGTCACAACAACCTTCTGACCAAGGGAGCCAACCCCTTGGACTCTTGCCCCATCTCTGTTACTTACCGGCTGATTGCGCACGGCATCCAGTCTCTCAGTGTACCGCTGGTCTGCTGCAGAGGGAGGAGAGGATCAAATGAGAATATGATCTCAACATCTTAGTAAAGCACAAATGTAAGTTGCTTTTAAGAAATGAGTACCTTGGTTGTGGTGATGGTATCATAGGCATGTGCAGGTGCCCAAACTCAGGTATACATTAACTCCCCCCATCTTTATTTTTTGCTGAGACTGAGTCTCACTGTGCTGCCCAGTCTAGAGTGCTGTGGGCACTTTAAGCAACCTGATCCTCTTGCCTCAGCCTCCTGATTAGCTGGGCTGGCGACTACAGGTGCCATCCACAATACCTGCCTTATTTTTCTGTTTTTAGCAGAATGGGATCTCACTTTGTTGCTTAGGATGGTCTTGAACTCATGAACTCAAGGGATTCTCCCACCTCAGTCTCCCAGAGTGCCAGGATTGCAGGCATGAGCCACTGTGCCTGGTGCCAGGATATATACATTAAAAGTGTACAATTTTTTTTAAGGTATTAATCATACCTCATTAGGAATAAAAATTATCTCATATCCCATCACTCTCCTCTAAAACTTCTATTGTAGGGAACTACCCTTTTATTTATGCCAATATGAACATATGCAATCTTATTTCTTATGTGGGAAGCCCTCTTCTCCTCTCTGCTCACCCTCATGCTGCCCGTGGTTTAAAGCCTGGTTCAAGACCCACTTCCCTGACAGCTTTCTCTCTACCTCCCAGTTTGGGGTGCCGTCCACCATGGAGCGCCTCCAGCTTTTGCTGTCTGTCCTACTCATTGGCCCTCATCGCATGCCAGCCTAGGGGCTATTTAATTCTTGATTTCTCTTTTTTCAAAAAGACTGCAAATTACTAAAGAGTAGGAATTCAGTATGATAACTTGTGCTTTATCACTCACTGGGTCTCATGATAACTCAGTGACTCTGTAAAAATCCTTTTTTGCCATCACTTACCCGAGTGCAAATGTACTTGGAAGAGATGTGGAGGGAAGAAGTCATATTTGGTCAAAGGCATCAACACTAGTTGTTTTTCTTTTCTGTTGAATTTGGCCACCTGCATACCTGACTATTACCCATTTATCCTCCAGTTTCTGCTCCACCTTTCTTGTCTCCCGAACAATGCAAATAAATAGATATAAATCAAATAGTAACACACCAGCTAGAGCAACCAGAAAATAACTCCCCACACAAATTAGGAGCGACTAGGAGCCAGGAGAACAGGCACAATGGCTGCCAGGGAGTGGAGAGGGAGCTGCCCCAGCTGACTTTCTTTCAGGTATCAAGGACTGGCAGCTGTGAGTAGTCTATGGTGAGGAAGGAGCAGACTTCTTTGGAGTGTGAGTGACATACACACTTTCCTCTTCTCTGGTATTTCCCAGGTTAGTGGTTGAGGACTAGTGGTGGAGGCCCAGCCCTGAACATTCACAACGGTTGGTGCTCTAAGTTCCTGGGTAAACCCAAGGTAGTAATATTAAATCCTGCTTACTGTCTTCAACACCACTAACATTGATTGAACCTCAGTAGTTTTATTGTGTCTATCGAGGGAATAGTAACCTCCAATCTGTATGCTGTCACTGCAATTAACTTTAGAACTTAAACAGCCTCAAAATTGCTTTTCATACATATTTTGCTGGTTCCTTTGTTTTCATGAGATTGTTGACATTGGCATTGAGGATGATTTATTTGCGGAAAATGGAAAGGTGGATATTACGGCAAAGCTGGTGAAATGGGAATGAGGGCTTTGCTCAGCTCGGTCCAAGGAGAAGAGGAGGCGGTCTTAACGAATAGGTCATGATAATAATGTACCTCACAGGGGTATGTGCTTTATAGTTCGGAAAACACTTTCACAGTTTTTGTTCTGCTGTAGCAGGAAGTTGACTAGCAAACGATCATGGTGGGTGACCCATATGGTGACACTCTAAGCAGGACTGGGGAGAACATGGATGATGTAAGCTATTAGTTGGACACGTGTAAAGTTAATGTCATTTTCCCATTAGTACACATGTGCATTTCTTAATGGTGAGAAAGGAGAATAAAAGCTACCCATCTGTGCCTGAGGTGGTCGGGGTGGATGGTCCAGGGGCTCGGCTACGTTTTAGCTCCTTTGGCTTTAGGGCAGACTCAGAGTGAGGGAGCTCTGTTTTATATACACATGTATATAGAATGCTTAGTAACTGTCTGGTCCCTATTAAGAGGCAGGTAAAATATATTTTAATGATGGAATAAATAACTCAGGTTGTATCTCAGATCCTTGGGTGATGAACTGGCAAACCTGCTTTCCAGCTTGGACACTCAGGCTTGGTCCAGATGCACACAAACTCTAATTATAGCTGTCATGCTGAGCGCATACTGTGTGCTGAGTGCTACCCTAGGCGCTTCAAAGGAATTGTGCTAATTTAATCTGTACCACAACCCTATGCGGTAGATACTACCATTGGTTTCCTTTTGAAGATGGGGATACTGAGGTTTAGAGAGATTAAGTAATTTACCCAAGGCTACCTAGCTAGTAATTAATGAAGTTGGAATTCAAATTCACACTTCGCTTGAGTAACACTGACATGCTTAATCATCATGCCACAGTGCAGCGCCAAAAGCTGGTGGCAAAGCCAGAGGAAGCAGGTCTGCATCAGCTTCCCAAGATACATGCCAGAATCAGAACTAGGAGCTGTCCCTGAGGGCCGTACTGCAGCTCAACACCCCACGCATGAACTAAGCCATCAGGAGGAGAGGATGAGGGCAAGGAACTTCAACTTCGGCAGTACCAGAAAGCACAAATTATTTATCAATGGATTAACGTTTTCTTTTATGTTAATGTGCCATTGTTACCATATGCATTTTGGGAGCTAGAGATTTATGATGAAGAATCAAGGCTCCCTGACTCGAGGCCCCTTTCTGTGGAACTCTGCTACTTCTCCCACCATGAAGTGGAATCCATTTCTCTACTCCTTTGAATCTGGGCTAGCAGACTGGAATTGGAACTTTGTTTGATCAGGAGAGTATGGTGGAAGCTTGTTGTGTGGGTTCCAGAGCCTAGGCCTCGAGGGGGGTTGGGGCATCTGCTTTCATCACCACAGAGCTGTGAGACCATCATGGAACGCTGAGACCATCGTGCTGTGAAGAGTATGTTTTAGCCCATTGGAAGATGAGAAGCTGTAGCTTGGGCACCGCACTGGCACAGACTGAAGCTCCTGCTGGGACCGAGCACCAACTGCCGGCCACATGAATACAGCCGTCTCAGACCCTCTAACCACAGTCGGGCCATCAGGGAGATGACAGCAGCCTCATGAATGATCCCAGTCAAGACCAATGGGAGAAATGCCCAAGCCGTCAACTCACAGAATCCTGAGCAGTAACAGATCATTGCGGTGTTAAGCCTCTAGCCTCGGAGTGGACGTCAGACCTTCTTGGTGTTAAGTCTCTAGTCCTGGTGTGGTTTGTTAGACAATGAGAGATGACTAAAGCAGTTTTGCTAATCAAACTGATACTTAAATTATGTAACATTTCCCATTTAGTTTCTTAAAAACCTTGTGAAGTACACCAATCTGAAATTGGGAGTGATTGGCCCCACATGGCACAGCTAAAATGTAACAAGAGTTAGAACCAGAACTAAGAGTAGCTTTCCCTGTGACATTCATTTAGCGTGAACTCCAGTGGTCTTTAGATCCTCCAATTAAAGGAAAAAATAATATTGGTTCATTTCAAAGTTGATTTCATTATGTACTTAATAGATTTGGACAACCAGTATTAAATACAATTATTGGTAGTCATTTAAATGTCTCAAGAATGTGGATTGGAGATCATCTATGCAATCCCTTAAAAGCCCTGTGTTCTCAGGCACTAAAGTCATCCATGGCTCTTTCTTTTTGCCATGAAGCTTGGTTCATGAGTTCATTTCTTACTGGGAGATTCCCCAGTAAGGCGTAATTATTAGGAAGTTCTTTCATTTAGAGTTTCTTAAAGTAGCAAAAGTAAATTTCCTTTTGACAGATCAAGGCAAACACCAGTTAATCATTTGAAAATGATGTAGAACTTTTCTGGAGTGTCACCTGTGGCACCACGGGGACCATTTTATTGGCTTGTTTTAAAAGCAAAGCAAAAGCAAACCAAAGCAGAACTGAACTCAGCTTCTCCACGGATAGAATCTTTAACTTTTTTTTTTTTTTTTTTTAACCAACGTTTACACTGATTTCTAGCTGTCATTGAATGCCAAGGGCTTTTGTGTTTTTAGTTTTAAACATCCTCTGCTATTAGGTTTTGTATGTTTTTTTGTTGTCAGAAGACAGGCTGTCATTTTCCTTTAAAATAAATCATAAAACAATTGGCAAAAGTAGGAAGAAAGGTTATTCAAGTAGCCTCTTATTCCTGCATGGGAAAGGAAAGGTCCCTGAAGTTTATATACAGCCTCACCTCTGATCAAGGTGTTTGTTTTACGTCTGCAGCAGGCGTGGACATTTCCTTTTGGAAAATGGAAGTGATTTGTAGAACTGTTTGCCATTAACTTAAGCATCTGCTTGTGCGCTGGAAGACGCATTTGATGTGAACAAGTAGGCACTTGTTTTAACAACGAACTGACACAAAGTCAATAAAAAAGTAGTAGTGATAATTTTATAAGCTGGCTCACCCAAACTGAACCCTATAGTATTGGTTGACAGAATTGTTTGCAGTCATTTTGAACACTTAAATCTTTGTATATTCTTAGGGCTTGAAGTTGTGTGAATGCCTTTTCTTGGCTACTCAGAATGGCGTTTGGTATATAAAACCAATTACTTCAACGCGGCCTAGACATTGCCTAATATGTAACGTTCTGGTGACCGTAATGTGATTTCTTAACACTCAAAAAGCTACTTAGGTACATTCCATTGCTTTGCCACAATTATGCAAATGACCACAGATAGGAGTGTTAGCCCCACATCCTGTTTATTAGGTGATGGTCGAAAACCTGAAGGTTTTCCAAAAATGTCCAATGTCTATTTGTTTCTAATTTTCTTTCTGTTAATGTCACTGTAAATTTCAATGTCATATTCTCGCACGTTGCTGCCCCTAATCTGACAGTGTCAGAGGATCTATCTTCATTTTCTCACTCTTTTCATAATCTAATCCTCAGCTCTAACATGCAATTAGTGCCCTCTTCGCCCCCTGCATACCAAACAGGCCGACTGCTACAGCTCTCCCTGTGCAATCCGTTTAGCAAGGCTGCCCGTAATGAATATGTACATTTAGAAGACCTCAGTGCAGAGGGTCACAGGCAATCAACCTTGAATTCAATTATGCGAGTCAAGGTTAATGACTCACTGCAGTGGTCAGAGGCATTCAGAATCCTGCAGATTAAATCAGCCTGTCAGAGCTGACAATGTAGAAAGGACGGAATTACTTGTGTGAGAAACAGGGAATCGTGCAGAGATAAAATGGTGTCAGTCCTCAACGAAGATTACATGGACTTCTCCGTGGCAAATCAGATTGTAAATCTCCTTTGGACCTGCAATGTGATTAGTCTACATAAAGACGTTCCTAGATTGTAATACGGAGCCACTAATAAGACCTCCTGAACTAATAAGACCTCCCTCCCTAGGTAACTCCGTTCTTTACCTCATTATTTACATCTAATTTTTCAACATGAAAAATGAAATTAATACGTTTTACTGATATTCATGAAGGGGACACGATGTGATGTTTTTTTAACACAGCCCAAGATTTAATTGGTAGAAAAAATGAATTTGTTTTGGCCCGTGATTTTATACTTCATGTTTCCTTAGTTTTCCTTTAAGCCCTTCTATTATAATAGACGACAGTGAACTGGGAAAAACAGTCAGAACTAGGTTAAGAAAGAACGTTGATCATAGAAGCAGGTATCTCCTGATTTAAAATAAAGTTCATGAATTTAAAAGATGCATTATAATTGATTTGCAAAATGTGCTCAAGAGACTAACCAATTCTTTTGTGTGGCGAGATGTGCCTGTGTTCCCAAAATTCGTGGGGGAGAGAAACTTTCTTTCCTCTTTACTTCCATAGTCTCTCTAGGGCTCCTGTTGAAGACTCCGTTCTCAGTGGAGAATCCCCGACCTGTGAATAATCCTTGACAACACACTTCCTGCATATTAAAAAAGAATGTTCACACAGTCATACATTCCTTTCACTGACACACATGTTCTTTAAAAGTTCGGCTTCTGTGAGAATTCTGGGACTTTCGATCATGTTAAATTCAATAGGAAAGTTATTATTCTCTCATTTTTATATTTCTCTTCCCTCTGCATCTTCCTGAACCCCTACTGTGCGTCTAGTTTATGTTCCTGCAGGATCAGGATGAATCGTATTAATCTGTAAGGAGCTCACAGGTCAGGGAGGGACGGAGAAAGGCACTAGCCAGCTGGGTGGTATGGCACGGTCAGCGTTGCAGCAGGGATGTGTGTGTTACTAGGCTGGGCCCTGGGGAGGTTTGCTGTATCTCAGGGCACATGCAGAAAGCGTGTTAGGAGATGTGGCTTAAACAACAAAGAAGACTTCACAGAGAAGGGGATATTTGAGTTGTGCTTTGAAGGATAAATAGTTTTCTAGGCAGACAAGTGGGAAAGGGCCTTGTAGGCCTAGAGAACAGTATGAGCAACTGGGTGTGTTTGGGATGTAGCAGGTGAAGTGTATGTGGGGTGTAGCCGGAGACTGAGGGGAGGTGTCTGGATGCTTGAGTGCTCTGTACTCCAGTGTCAGCTCCTGGAAAATCTTATACTCATTACCTAAATCAATAAAATCCCGCTTTCTCATTCATCTTTTGGATACGCTGGGGTTTTTAACGCACTTGCTAACAGAAGCTCGCAGCGCCTGTCACTTTACATCCTGCAGTGCAGTGCAGAGGAGGTCTGCCTCCCAGCTTCATATGGGTGACAGGGGGATGTGGGCTTCTATGTCATCACTTTGGGGACCCACTGGGAGCCAGCCTCTTGCCAACCTACATGTGGAGCTGTGGTCCTGTGTCGAGCAGAGGGCTTTCTGAGGGTGTTTGGAATGTGGATACACATTCTTCTTTTGTGCCCATGAGCCTGGGCTCACACCCTTTCCCATGACTACAGGTGGTCTCTGCTTTCTCGGTTTTTCTTTTCTGTCCAGGCTTATCCGTCAAGTCTTGAGATCCTCTGGGGCAGCCTTCCCAGACCACAGGTTCAACTGTGAGCTCTTCTGCATCTGGCCTCAGAGCACTTGCTGCGTAGGACACAGACCTGATCGATAGTCAGGGCCACAGTGGCCTGGTTTCCTGCATGATTCTTCTCTCTTAATTACCGAGAGGAGTCCTGTTTAAAGCTTGACCCCCACAGCATGGCCGGTCCTATTTCCTCTTCCTCAGTGACTTTTAATGCTGGGGGAGAGAGGAGGCGCGTAGCCCTGGGTAGCCCTGGCCTGGTGAGGGGCCACTCTTGGAAATACTTGGGAGAATATTTTTGTTGCCTCAATGACTGGGGAATGATAGAGGGACTCCAGTCCTGTGACATACAGAACAGTCCTGCAATGTACGGGGAGAAATGGAGATTGCGTGTGCTGAATCTGGTATCGTGACCCTCACCTACATCAAAGCCCTCCCAACATGAAGCTGCTCTAACTAGAAGTCTTTCCTCCTAATCCTCTCCTGCTAGCAGCTTTTCAACTTGCAGCTGACATGTTATATAATGTTGAGGCTCCTGACTCCAATACTATTGGCCATCCAGATCCCTTCTCATAGTAAGTTTTTTTTTTTTTTTTTGAGACAGAATCTCACTATGTCACCCTCAGTAGAGTGCTATGGAATCACAGCTCGCAGCAACCTCAAACTCTTGGGCTTAAGTGATTCTCTTGCCTCAACCTCCCAAGTAGCTAGGACGACAGGCGCCTGCCACAATGCCTGGCTATTTTTTATTGCAGTTGTCATTGTTGTTTAGCTGGCCTGGGCTGGGTTTGAACCCGCCAGCCTACGTGTATGTGGCTGGTGCCGTAACCACTGTGCTACCGGTGCCAGCCCTCATAGTAAGTATTTTTAACACATAGCACGTATTTGTAATTACTCTTTATTTTCTTGTTTATTGTTAGACTTGAAGTCCACAAGGGCACAAGTCCACTTTTCTGTGCCTTATTTACATCAATGGGGTGAAGGCTGTGTTGATTAGTAGCATGTAAACACTCCAATTTGTACAAATAATCAACATATTGAATCTCATAATGGCATAAATGTATTTATGATCTATGTACAAATGACTTAATAAATGAATAAATAAAATGTAAAGAAAAACCAGTCGCTAGCATACAGTGGCACTGGGTAACTATTTGTGAAGTTATTCTTCTGCTCTAGGTAGGGTTTCTAGATTTAGCAACTAAAAATACATGATGCTCAGTTAAATTTGAATTTTAGATAAATGATGAAAAACAACTTTTTTTTGGAGACAGAGCCTTAAGCTATCCCCCTGGGTAGAGTGCTATAGTGCTATGGCATCACAGCAGCTCACAGCAACCTCCAACTCCTGGGCTCAAGCGAGTCTCCTGCTTTAGCCTCCAAGTAGCTGGAACCACAGGCACCCGCCACAACACCCGGCCATTTTTTGGCTGCAGCCGTCATTGTTGTTTGATGGGCCTGGGTTGGGGATTCGAACCCACCACCTTAGGTGTATGTGGTTGGCACCTTAGCTGCTTGAGCCACAGGTGCCGAGCCGAAAAACTTCTTAAATATAAGTATGTCCCATGTATTATCTGGGACATACTTATGCTAAATACATTTACTGAAAAATGAATCATTGCTTATCTGAAATTCAAATTTAACTGGGCATCCTATACTTTATTTATCAACAGCCCGAAGGCAGGCACCATATATTATTATATAACTTTCTGTTCTTTCCTCTGCCCCAATCAGTGGAATTAGTGCCTTCCAGAAATAGGCACTCAAAGATGAGCTGATTGGAGTTGACTGGAAGTACATACTATTTTTGTATAACTGCATATTGAATCTCTCTACTATTAAGTTTTCTAAGTGAAATCCCAGGGCAATACATTTCCTCAGGATAAAACAAGAATGAAAAATGTCTCTTCTCTAGGTCTTTTTGTTTAGATGTGGTTATTGGGGTGGCTTCCAACAAAAATCTCCCAATCTTGTAGTTAAAGCAAGTCCTAGAGTTCAAAGCACTAATTGTGTTATGGGACATTTCAACTGCTAATTCAAAAACAAGCTCTGTAAGTCACCTTCATTTTAAATGAGCTTGATATTATTCATAGCGCACTTTGTTCTAGAAGATTATTGTGAGTCATGATGAAAAATGTCCTCTAAACGGGATTCAGTGCTGGGCAGAGGCTGTGGTTATATGGAGTTCTTCTCATTCAATTCCATCAGTATCACAAGCAAGAAAATAAATGATCTGGAGCTGGTGTTGTGTAGCCCCGAGATGACAGAAAGAACCAGATGGTTAAAGCTGGGTTTTCAGTGCCAGGGCTGTCAGGGCCCCACCATTCCTGGTACCCACGTGGTGTGTGGACTGCACAGTGTCACGTGGTTTAACGCCTCCCTTATTTTGTGGGTGGGTTTGAGTGGAGTGAGACCCAGCTGCTGGCATGGAAGCTGCAGGCCTTTGGGCAGCAGATGTGGGAGGTAAAGTGTGTGAACGCGCTTGTCTGCTCTATGCCCAACAATAAACATAACTGAAGGAGCAAACGTACGCTGGGTAGAACAACAAACAAAAAAAACAAGGGAAGATGAATGGGAGTTGTCCAGCTGAGCAGATAACGGGTCAAATTAGAGATTGTATTGAGTGGTCTCACGTGGGTATGGAATTGGAGTTATATAAAGTTATATAATGCCAGAAATTGTTATTACCTTTGTCACAGTCACTGCTAACATTCCCTTTTAACATTATTCAGGAGTATCACAACTCGGAAATTTAATTGGATTCTGCCTAGATTTCTAAGTGAAAGAATACCTGTCTTTTAAAAGATGTGTGTTGCTATTCCTCCAATGTAGATGTAGATAGTTAAAGGCCAATTAGCATCCTGGAAGGTTTTGGTATTCTTTATTCTGTACGAGTAGTATTCTCAGGGCTGTGCATGTACCATAAGCGAAAATTGTTCTGGGAGAGTCACCAAGCTGTCCTTAGGTCAAGCATGTTCCACTTACGCGGCTCCTTGCCACATCTCTGTGTTTTCCTTCTTTTTCCATATCTTTAACATTATTCACCAAAAAATCATTTCCCCCCTCTCTTTATTCATCCCTCCGTCCTCCTAGGATTTCAATTTTTCAAGAAAGCCATCTGATTCTATTAAAAAGCAGATAATGAAACAAGCGCTTCCCAGCCCAGACTCTGCTGGGAGGTCTGGCCAGCACAGCCACCACGGGACTGAAGGAAGACCCTCATAAAATAAGGGTCACATGCCCAGTTTAATTTTAAATGACTTATGCTAAGCTGAGCCAATGTTGAATTGACTATAACGTCCTGTTATTATTCCCAGCTTCCTTCTTGATCAGTGGACGTGACGGAGTTGGGTAGTCAAGTCTTCCCCAAATTGCGGTTCTCATGCTGTTGTGACTTGAATGAGCTCTGCCCTTTGTGGTACTGTGGACATGTCTTTCTTCCTTTTTTAAATTCCAGATTAAAATGAGGGTACAGATGATTAGGTCACAATGGTTGCATTGGTTAGGTAAGGTCCCTGTTGTAGTTGTGTCCTGCACCCAGGAAGTGTGCCATACGCCCTTACGATGGGCAAATTGGGGGGAGCTCACCTATTGATCTCCCTTGCCTTCCCCTTCTTTCTTCCCCCATCCGTCCTTCCTCTCTCCTCTCTACCCCTAACTTGAATAGAATCGAGGTTTGCCTTTGTGTGGGTGAGTATAAGTTTGTCGACTAGCTTCCTATTAGTATTGAGTACCTTGGATACTGCTTTCGTGGACATATCTTTCAATGACAGTTTATGCCAGTTTTCCATTTGTGGTGGTAGCATAAAATCACGTTTACAATCAAAAGTTTCATTTTTTGAAAATAAAGCAGCTAACAGTACAAAAGGTACATGAGTACAACCCAAAAATCAACAGCAAGGTCGTTCAGGGGTGATCTCAGTTTGAGAGCCGCTGGCTGAGGGTCCACTGAGAAGTTCATTCCGAGGCTGCTGCAGTGTCAGCCACATGCTCACGGGTCTGACATTGCACTAGCAGTGCTGCCCTTGCTACCAGAAAGGAAGCAATGGAATTTTCAGGATCCATTACTATATGAATTATGGATTAAATCAGTAAAGGTTCTGAGCTATAGATTGACATGATGCATCCTGTCAAAGGACCACTTATAAACTTGGAAGGTTCATTTATGATGTAACATGTCAAAAGCCCATTTATTAAAATCTCTATGCACTGGATTGATGATATTGTGTTTTCTCAAAATATAGTTTAGTCTTAAGTGAAGGGAAGAGGAAAGAAAAGAAAGCTTTCTTTTTTTTTTAAGTGACAGTTAGGAGACTATGGTAATAGTTCAGGTAAGTGATGGTGAGGGTCTGAACTGGGCCATTGACTATGGGGCTGGCTTGAAAAAATATTAATGTGTAGAATCAATGGATTTTTGGCACCAACTGGTTTGTCTTCTAGTTTAAAGGCCTTTGAAAGTGGTTTTCCGACCTTGTTCATCCCCATAGCTGCCCTCAGGGCTTGGGAGTGCGTTCCACACATTTTAAGCCTTTGCACAAATAAAGATTTTGCAAGGAAATTAACGTAAGCCAGTTTTCTAAGGGGCCTCTTAAGTGAATGCTGATGTGTAATAAAATACACTTTGTAAATTATACAAATGTAATATGAAAAATGCATGTTGAATATACAATGATATTCCAGATGACAAATTGGTGTGTAGTTACAGTGAAATAAAAGTCGTGAAATACAAAAGGGTATTGATGTTGTTAATTAAATGGCATAACAGACTGTGAAGCAAGTTCTGTATTGAGTTGATTCTTCTGGTAAATAGAGAAGATATAAGGATTCACTCATTCGTCCATCTAGTCTATAAATATTTATTGAGCACATCGATTATGGTTTTATGGATCAGCAGCAGTGTGGGTGAAGGCGGCCAGAGCAGGTTGTGGACTCTGTTTCAGAAGTAAATGCTCTTCCCAGGAACTGCTTGCTAAGTGGGACGTTATTTACTGGTGCAGACAAATTAAAAACATAAATAACATTCTAGAATCTAAATATTTTCAATAAACACAAATTATGCATTTTGAATATGTAAAACACAGTCTTCCAGGGGGAAACGCTTCACTGCTGATTTATGTTGTACTAAGTACGGGGCAATGGCTAAAGTCAAAACCATTCCCTAATTTTTTCTGCATTTATAGCCCCCCCCCGCCAAGTAACCAACCCAAATGTATTCAGAAATTAGTTGGGGGATAATAAAGTGGTATCTGTTTGGTCAAGTCTTATTCATTCATTCCTAAACGGGCTCACATTGATGTGGTTAATGCCCTATTGATTCCAGGTCTATACTTGGAGATGACAACAAATAAAAAGGCTGACTCTTTGGGACATGCTCCTTTTGGGGGGTGTGACCAACCTCAGGCAAATGGATGAAGCAGAGAGAACTTGTCTTTGATGGCCCTGGACAGGGCGGGTGGATGAAGTTACCTTACCCTCCAGTCTGCTTCTCTCATGCCTACTTGCTGTAGATTGGAGCCTTGCCTTCTTTAAACCTGAAATGTTCTCCCCAGTGTTGGAGGTGGGGCCTAGTAGGAGGCCTCACTATGGCAGATGCCTCATGAACAGAGAACGCCAGCCCTGGGGAGAGGATGAGTGAGTTCTTACTCTGTTCCCTCCAGAGCTGGTTGTTACAAAGAGCCTGGCGTGTCCTTCCTCTCTCTTGCTTCTTCTCTGGTCATGTGATGTCAGTTCCCCTTCACCTCCCCATAAATGGAAGCAGCCCGAGGCCCTCACCAGAAGCAGATGCTGGAACCAGGAGCTCAAGGAACCTCTTTTCTTAATAAAATACTCAGCATAGGATATTCCTTCACAGCAATATGAAATGAACTAAGACACTACTCATCCCACTTTTTTTTTCTTTTTAAAGAGACAGAGTCTCACTTTGTAGCCCTCAGTAGAGTGCTGTGGCATCATAACTCACAGCAACCACCAGCTCTTGGGCTTATGTGATTCTCTTGTCTCAGCTTCCTGAGTAGCTGGGATCTGCCACAACATCCGGCTATTTTTTGTTGCAGTTTGACTGGGGTTGGGTTTGAACCTACCACCCTCGGTAAATGGGGCCGGTGCCCTATTCACTGAGCCACAGGTGCCACCCTACTCATCCCACTTTTAAATCCCTTCTTTACCCAGCAATCAGAAAAATCTTTAACTATAAAAAAACTTAAATTGAATTGTCACCATTCTCTCCAAACATCCCAGTGCGTTCAAATAAACGCTGACGTCATCTTATTACAGCCAGTCCAAAGTAGGTGCTCCTCTTTTTCTCACTGTGTCTTGGCCATGTTGCTCTTTATTCATTCCTAATAATTCCTAAGTTCTTTCTTGCTTATGCTTTTCATAAGTTGTTCATTCTGCAGTGAATGCTCTTCTCCCAGCTTGATATCTGGTGGACTCCTGCTGACTCACAGGCCTGAGCGGGGAGGACCTCCCCTGACCGCCCAGGCTGGAGTAGACTACTTCCCTTATCCCCTCTGATATCACTCCTAGCACCCTATCCCTTTTCTTTGTAATGTTAATCATAGTTTGTTATCAGATCTTTATTTATGTTTGTTTATTTTTGTCTCTTGTCTAAAGACCATGAGGAAATGTAATATGTCTGTTTTCTTGATCACTGACTAATTAGTACCGAGCACATATCTGGCATGTAGCAGGTAATCAATAAAAAGGGATTAGAAATGTTGACTGTAAACAACTGTTCAAGTTCAGTAAGCCCATATTTTTTGAGGTGTAAAGTTCAAGGAAGACTTAAAGAATTGTGCATCTGTGGAGAAAAGAATTATGAAAATCCGGGGTACGGTTTGTGATCATAAAACGTATTTTGTGCGTGTGTAGGCACTTCTTGGTCTAGACAGCGTGTGGCCTTCGACATTTTTCTTTGTAACTTTTGTACTTGTTGGGGGATGGCCTGAGAGATGCATTGCTTGGAATTTAGGATCTCCCATGGGTAAAGGTACATGGCCTTGTTTGCCCCCAAGTCCCTGAAGACTTACCATCTCTACTGCTGGCTGCTTTCACCTGGAATCCTGGCTGATACAGGATATGACCTAATGGACTAAGATTAGTGTGAGTTCAGTAGTTAAATACAGAGCTCAGAGTAGACTGATTTTGGTTTAAGCCTGGGGCCAGAGAAGGAGAAAGCGTCTTTGCCATTTCCATACGGTTCAGTCTAGCTCTCTGCTTTGGGGGGGGCCCTGGGGAAGTTTTGGGGTTCCCTTGTTGTGGTTGTCCTGATTCCCACTTGCCCTTAGGGTCTGGAAATCTCTATTGTATCATCAGGGCTCAAGGCAGGAAGAAGAGGAAAGCAATAAAATATAGAACCATAGGAGAGGAAACTGCCATGACTCAGATTCCCACAATGACACTGTTATTACCAATTTAAAGAAGAAAATAAATGCAACAGCAGGCTTTTCTATCTCTTCACACACTCCATGCATGTTTTATTCCCTCTTATCAGAGCCTAAAAAGAACACCTGACCTTGACTCATGCTGCTTTCCGTTCCGCATGGCCGAATTGGGGATGAACGTAGAGAGCCCTGAGCTCCCCTTGGGAGTTGGGAGCATGGCATGGTGCCAGCCAGGACACAGCTTACCTGTTTGCCCATACTTCCAGAGGGGCTGTGGGTGTGTGTTTTGAATTTGGGGTGGAGTTTCTTCTCCAGCTTGATGTCTGTTGTCCACTCTTGGGGTAAATGTGCAGACCCAGTGAAGAAGCCACCTCCCTGGGAAGCCTTCTTTGACTCTGTCACTTCTTGCTTCCCCCTTGAGCTGGTTCTCACCAAGATATCACAAGTTGGCCTGCTTGTTTGTCTCCTGCACAGAACTGTGAACTCGTTGGGGGGATGGACTGTGTTACTTACCTCCGTCCATCAGCATCTAGCCTGTGCTCAGCTCATAGTAGGTCCTTGTTGAATGAAGCAAGGATAGAAAACTACAAGCTTCTTGAAGCAAGAACTTGCCTTGGAAGGTTCTTGTTTGATTTGTAGCCAACACTGGTGGTGGCCCACCCAGTTCCCCTCTGCTCCCTTTTACCATTTCCTTGTACCTCCCCGACCCTTGATGTGCTTTGGCATCGGATGACCTGAAAGTGTGATTCATTGAAAATCTGCCCCTCAACTACTGGAATCATTTCATCGGCCAGCACAGAAAACTAGAAGTGCCTGTGAGTTCATAGCTGTGCTGTCGGGATTCACTTGGAGGACAAAGTGGTACAGCCACACAACTTTAGGTTCTGTGGATCTAGAGACCCTGGTTTCCAGAGTGGGAAGGTTTCCTCCAAGGGATACAGGAACAACGTCTCTTAACGTGGCTGCTCTCCTTCCCCGAGAGAACGCCTTTGCAGTCTAACAGCTCCTCCCCCATATTGCCCTGCTTCTGATCCTACGTATGAAGAAACAGAATTTGAGTTATTTCCATGTTAAAGTGAGCTCAAAAAAACCTTCATAAATCGGCATGTTATTATTTTAAGTGACAGAGAAAATAATGCCAAAACATAAGATCCAAAGTCTCTTTATAGCTTATCTGTGAAATTGAAAAAATTCTAGTTTTTGAAAGTCTCGATTTCTACTTTGCTTACGGTTAAAGTAGTAATTTTGTTTTTATTACCGCACAAAGAGCCTATTATCTCTTTTATCACATGGGACGGCACAAAATAACATGTCTCACTTAGAAAGGGACAGTTCACAAAACCAAGCCGTAAAGAGTTGTGGTTTTGTTATGGAACCTCTCAGGCTTTGATTGGCTGAAATGAACATGGAAAATCTAAATTACTGTGAGTTAAAATCTAGTGAAGATTTTATTTTGGGACTTAGTAGTTCCATAGTTTTAAGCAAGATATCCAATTCCATGGGAAAATTGTGGGTTAAGAATGAGCTCCACTTTTTATTTACTTATCTTGGGCATTTGAATTCTCTAAGCCTCTGTTTATTTGACTGTAAAGTGGAAATAATAACAACAGTAGTCCCGCAGGGCTTCTAGGAAGATCGTGTGAGATGATGCATTTGTATGCCCTGTAAAACATTACCCGGAGTCAGGCTTGCTGCCTGACACAGAGAAAATGTAATAAATGTTTGCGGAGTGGAGGAAGATGTTATTTGGGAACTTTTAATTTGCTCAGATCCATCAAAGTTTTTTTGATCCTTATTAAAGATGAAGTGATTTTTCATAAAATATAATTTATAACAATTGTTTTCCTGCATCCAAACTTAGTTTAGAACTTTATGACACCACATGTTGTTTAGAAGCAACCTGATCGCCCCCTATGACATCAAAAGGCTAGGGATTCCTCCTCTAATCTATGACTCAGCCTAATAATATTTTCACATCGTACTTTCTGCAGGTCTGACAAATTCTATCAGAGTTTGTACAGGGATCTAGAGCAACCCTGTGCTTTATCTGATGACTTCTGACTCCTCTCCTCTCCCTGCTCTCTCTAATTCTCTCCCTCTTTCTTGAAGGTCTCACTCTGTTGCTCAGGCTGGAGTGCAGTGGTGTTATTACAGCTCACTGAAACCTCAAACTACTGGGCTCAAGCCTGTTTCAGCCTCACAGAGTTACTGGCCCTATAGGCGTGTGCCACCACACCAAGATAATTTTTCCATTTTTTGTGGAGACAGGGTTTTGCTATGTTACCCAAGCTGGTCTTGAACTCCTGGCTGCAAGCAATCCTCCTGCCTCAGCCACCCAAAAGGCTGGTGTGAGCCACTGTACCTGGCTAATTCTGAGACTTTATCCACAAGTAACCATGTGTAGAAGGGTTTGGTAGTGATTGCTATACAAAAGTAGGATGAGTTGAAATGTGCTGATAATCAAGGTTCGAGTTTGTACTTTAGGCTCATATAAAATGGCTTAGATTGATCTTGGCTGCCCCAGGTGCAGTCCTGATGTTCCACAAGTGTGGGGCCTTCATGTGAATTGCATCTTCTCATCTCTCACTTTCTGTCTTTAACAGTGTCTGGTTCTGGCACTTACAATGTGAGTAATAAGGTTATTGCACAATAGATTACAATAAAATGTTATTGGAGTGAATTAAACATCTAAAGGGATACCAGAGAGTGAGTCTTGACTTGTAATTAGTTCCATGAAATTAGTCGTTACATTTTCTTTTTTACTTTACCATAATAATTCTCTAAGAACTTATTTTGTTATTCCACTGACAAAAGAGTGTCTGTTAAAGTCCCATGAATGTGTTTTATTCATCCATTTGTATATTTGGATGAGCGCAAACCTACTGGGTGTAAAGTGATGTATACACATTTACATACAGTCATTAATGTACATGATTATAAGTAAGAGGATTTGTTGGGAAAGCTATTTTTGTAAGCTGTTACATGCTTCTTTTCATCTGAAAATTTAACAATTTTGCTTGAGTATGTTGGCATGAGAAAGAGAAGGTGGAACACATTCGCGGAAGTTGCAATAAATAATTTCCTCCTTTTTTCAATCTCCCTTTCCTTCCTGATACATTTATTCCATAATCACTGGTGAGAGAAAGAGGAAAGCGAGCAGGAAGTAGGCGAACTCCTGACTTGTCTCTCTCATCATTCGGGACCATCTCGGCTAATCATTCAGATCTTCACCTTCACTCACCACCCATCACCCGGTGTTACCCACAACTAGTGGTTCAGTCGACAGGAGGCGAACTCTTCCATCACTGATTTCTCGGGGATTTCTTCTTGCTTGTCTCCGTTCACAGCCAACTTTCATGTTTGTGGGAGAGGAAGGACCAATGAGGTGGGGATTTGCCGCTTCCTGGAGGAAGAATGTATACATAGTGGCCGATTCTTTTTCACAAGGTACCAGACTCACATGGTGGCTTTTGTTCAGGAGCAGAATGTCCAATCGGAAGATCTAATCATTTGCTGTTCTAGGCAGGTTGAAAACCCACAAATATTGAGCCAGTAATGCTGGGGAATAGGAGGGAAGGAGACAGAAATCTTAAAGTAGGACGAGAGAAAGAGATAGTGTCATATTCCAAGGGCCTGAGAGTTGTGCTGGGGACAGAACCCTGCGTACTGGTGCTCGGAAGCCCACACAGGTCCATGGGCCAAGGGCCGTGTCCCCGGACAAACTCTCAGAGCCTCTCACAGAGTCCCTAGAACCTTCTCTTTCTCCTCATACAGTCAGAGATCAGGGAAGTAGGAAGTGAACACATACTTCACAACTTCTTCACATCTTCTTCACTCTGCTCCCCTCCCCCACAGGGAAAAGACACACCTCTTGAATGGAATTTTAGCCTCCCAACTGAACATTCTGTCATCCATCAAGCAAAATGTTTATTATTCATCCACGCAATACATTTATGTTCAGGCATGGCTCTAGACTCAAGGATAAAGATGTGGACATCTAGGAAGAAGCAGTTGCATGCCAATGGCAGGAGTCAGGGCCATGTGAAAACAAATGGTCCCTGACCACCCCCTCCCTTGGCAGGTGCCTATACTAGGGGAGAGTCAGTCAAGATACAAGTAAACTGATATATGAATTAGGTAGCGACAGAATGATGTGACAGGGTGTGATGGGGCAGGCGTGGGCACTGAGGGGTGATTTGGAAGGCCTTTCTGAGGGCCAGGGGTAACGTCTGGCTTTAGTCCTGAATGCGGTAGAGAAGTGAGCCACACAGGGGTCAGAAAAGAACATCCGAGGAAAAGGGGGCATCAAGTACAACAGTCCTGATGGGATCAGTGTATTGGAGGGTCCATGTAGAGTAAGCACACGAGGAGATGATGGCCTAAGACATTGTAGGGCCTTCACAGACTATGATGAGAAACTGAGTATGTCAAGTGTGATCAGAAGTTTCTAGAGTATTCTAAGCAGAGGAGTGGCAAAATCCAGTTGATGTTTTAAGTTCATCACACTGGGTGGAGAACCTATAGAAGGACAGGAATGGAGACCAGGATGCTGGGTGGGGACGCTGAGTGGTCCCTGGGAGAAGCGATGCTGGGTGGGGACGCTGAGTGGTCCCTGGGAGAAGTGATGCTGGCTGGGATTGCTGAATATTTTAGGGGAGAAGTGATGTAGGCTGGGGATGGTGAGTGGTCCGTGGGAGAAGTGATGGTGGCTGGGGATGCTGAGAAGTCCATGGGAGAAGTAATGGTGCCAGTGGCTCGGTGGTAACAGTGGAGGCTGATACATTAAGGAGAAAATTATATGATGAACTGAATGAGAGGTTTGAGAGAAAGAGAAATCAAGGTGACATCAAGGTTTTAAGTTTAGTATGCGCCGTTTACTGAAATGCAGAGCATGACAAAATAACTGGTTTGAGGGGTGATGGAAATGAAGTGAAGGTGATAACTAGGCAGTAGGAGCTCACACATGTGGGAATCATCAGTTTATAGATGGAGTTTAAAGCCACAGCACCAGAGAAACACACACAGGCAGGAGCCAGGCACCTGGATACTCAGTTACTGGGAAGGGGAGGAGGAAATGGAAAAAGGAGGCGGAGAGAGTGGGCAGTAGGATGGAGGGGAAAACGGAGAACGTTCTTATAAAGAGCATTTCCATAAAGACGGGGTGATCTGTTGTATCAAGTGCAGCTGATGGGGCCGGAGCCGATGAGAATTAATCGCTGCTTTTGAAGTATGGAAGGAGAGGCTTCCATAGTGTGGTGGGAATGAAACTGATTAAGACAGTTTAAGGGGGAATCAGAAGAAAGGCTGTTGAGTTACCTGTATGGAGACATTTCCTGTGAAAGGAAAACAAAGGAATGGAGACAAGCTGAGGGGAGATAGAGGAGCATGAGACTCCTTCCCCTCTCTGTCCCCTCCCTCCTTTCTGATGCTGTAAGAAAGAAGGGATGGGATCTCCACTGCCCTGAATGAAGGGATCACGGACTTCAGGAACAGCAACTGCTGAATCTCCCAGCCTCACACGGCCCCATGCTTGTTGTGCATACGGAATTATTGTGACTTAAGTGAGTGAGGCTATAACCAGAGTCATCTAACCAACCATGACACCTGGAGGGAGAATTATAGGATCTGATCCTGCAATTGTAAAGTACTATGTAAATAATCCATGAGCCTGGGGACTGGTAGGGCAAAAATAATTGTCAAACATGACCTCTTCGGTGTCTACATCACTTCCAAGCAGTCTTTGCACCACCCTGCTCTTCTGAAGCCACAATCAGACGGGAGTTGCCAGGGAAGTGTGGGCTTGGATGGACGCTGGGCAGCCCGGGATACAGAAAACTGGTGCTTCACTGGCGAATATGCAGTGGAGATGGGGGACATGTTTTAAAAGAAAAACAAAGATTTTTGTGAAGAAAAATGTTTTAATAACCCATACTAGTAATCTAAATTGAACAAGCTAAGTAAATAATTAATTGCTCAATTTTCAAAATTCAGACAGACTCTGGTAGACCATGTAGCAAGGTGACCCTTTTGCCTCCCAGTGAACCCTTAATTCGGGTCTGTTGGGAGTTCAGTATTCTCAGAAATCTTTTGTTTCTATTAAATAAGAGGACTGTTTTGTAATGAGAATGTCATATTGATAAACAGGTTTTGAGAACTGACTTTTAGGAAGGCCCTGTCAGAGAACTTCTCCCCATCACATTTAATCCTCGGAGGAGCGCGCTGTTTCACCATTGTGGACTCATGCATGAGGACACTAAGGATCAATGATCTGAAGTAACCTGCCCACAACACTCAAAAACGATGGACTGAGGATGTGAACCCAGGAAGCCTGGTCCCAATGTCTCTGCTTTTACCCACTAGGTTATGATTCTGGTGTGTTTAAAGTTATCAAAAATTTATTCCCCGGGCACTCAGATCAAGAGTAAATAAAGTGAGCAAACATAAATCTCATTCTGAAATTTCTCATTTTGATTATGCCTCTGTGCTGCTCTTTTTATATTTTGAGTCTGGCCTCACTGTGTAAAACAAACTCAGACGCGCACAAAAATGACACCGTGACCCTCTTGGCTGTTAGAAATGATCCAACAATTTTAAATTCTGATTTCCATTCCTCGTGTGGAGCAACCAGAGATGGGAGGTGAACAGCCCTTTCTCACCTTTCTGAGCAAAAGCCATTGGAAATGTCCTTAAGTTGTAGCTGAGAAACTTGTTAAAAAGCTTTCCCTTCTTGCCCGTGAATGCTTTGAACCGCTCTTACGCCTGTGATGGTTTAGGGGCCCTGCTCAGGTGGCTCCTAGGGGATGAGGTGGGAGACGCTTTGTAACTTCCTCCAGGCCTTAATCTCCATAAGGGCACAGTACATGTCTATCTTTGCATGCTTGTTCTTTAACATCAGGCTGCGTATACTGAATAATAATAATAATAAGTATTGAATTAATCAACAAATGAATGATTCCTCCTCCCAGAAATAACACTTCCTCTTTGAAGTATGCTTTTCTGGATTTCTCTTCAATACATACTCACAAAATTGAATACTATGATCTCTACTTATATTTAATTGCATGCTTTTACTTACATGTAATGAAGTATAAGCATTGTAGCATTGTTCACAGTCATCAAAGTATGGCATCAGTTTGTGTCCATCGATGGAGAAATGGATAGAGAAAATAATACATGCAGAGAAATACTAGTCAGTCTTTAAAAAGGAGGAAATGCTGCCATTTTCGCCATGAGTGAGCCTGAAGGACGTCAGGCCAAAGGAAACAAACCAGGCACAGAAAGGCAAAGACCACATGATTTCACTTTAATGTGGGGTCTGAAGTTGAACTTACCGTGTTTCCCAGAAAATAAGACACTGTCTTATATTTATTTTTTCTCAAGAGGACACACTAGGGCTTATTTTCAGGGGCTGTCCTATTTTTATTAAGTATAATACAACAATCTACATTTATTCTAACACGGTTAAGTCATCTTCTTCTGGAACCTGACAGGGGGAGCTGACCTCATTGGTGGGGCTGGCGCTAGTGATGTGTGAACTCTTCAATGGCTTGGAGAAAGGAGCTGTGGCAAATAAAAGGTATTCCAGTCTTCCTTACCACTCTGTGCGGAAATGCGTGGTGTGGTTATGCAGATACGCTGCATAGCCATTCCCATCACCAGGTCTTCTTATTGGGGTAGGGCTTATATTTAACAAATGCATAGAAATCCTGCTAGGGCTTATTTTATGGGTAGGTCTTATTTTCGGGGAAACTATGGTAGATGTAGAGAGTGAACAGCAGTTACCAGATGCAGGTGTGGGGAGGTGGGCAATGGGGAGAGTGTCACCAAAGGGTACAAAGTTCCAGTCAGACGGGAGGAATAAGTTTTCAAGATCTATCGCACAGCAAGGTGATCACAGTTAATAATAATGTATTATATGCTTTAAAATTGTTAAAAAAAACCCCAGATTTTAAGTGTTTTCACTACCAAAAAGTGAAAGTACACGAGGAGATGGATATGTTAATCAGCTTGTATAACCATTCCCCAATGTGGAATGTATCAGCCAATACGTTGTATCCCATAAAAAATTCTATTGCTATCAATTAAAAATAAAAAGAAAGTATAAACATAATTCCTTCTTCATATGTATTTTTCTATAGTTTTATGTATAAATATATCATAATTTCCCTACTGCTGGATAGATTTTTTTTCACATTTCTTTACATTTTAAACAAAATTGCTAAGAAAATCTTTGTAGATAAATTCCTGCACTCTTTAAGACGGATTTCTGGGAATGCCAATGTTAGGTCAAATAGCATGAACTTTTAAAACATTTTCCCCAAATTTTCCTCCAGAATACATATACCAAAATCCACACATTAATAGAAAGTCTATTTTTTTTTTATTAAATCATAGCTGTGTACATCAATGCAGTCATGGGGTACAATGTGCTGGTTTGATACACAATCTGAAATATTGCCATCAAACTGGTTAACATAGCCTTCATGGCTTTTTCTTAGTCATTGTGTTAAGACATTTATATTCTATATTTAGTAAGTTTCACGTTGTTGTTACCACAAAGCATATCCTTTCAAAGATATTTTTGCCATTATCATGAATTATATCACAGTTTTAATTTTCATCTGTTTCTGTTCCTTTGATTCTGGACTTTACAAAAAATGTAACAGGGATCATATTTTTGAAATATATTAATGTTCCTTCCCTTTTCGTCCTTCTTTTTACACGATTCTTCTCCTATCCAGCCAGAGGCATCCAATACTTTGGGGAAGCTTAGCACTGTCATAACAACATGAAAAGAGAAAAATTCAATGTTTAGCTTTTCGAATTCTGAAATTGGATCTCTGATCTGTATTAAGATAATTGTCTCAAAAGATGGGCTCTCTTTTTAAAGTAAACTTTTGAATATGACATACTGACAAAAGGTACAAATCATTGTGTCCAGCTTTAAGGATCTTCACAAAGTGAATACACTTGTGTAACCACTGTCCTGATCAAGACGAAGGTCATCGTCATCACCCGCACCCCAGAAGTTTCCCTGCTTCCTGCTCACGACCCTCCAGCAAAGTATCACCCCATAGATTGGTTTTGTCTATATTTGACTTTCTATAACGTGACTCATCCTTTGAATCTGGATTCTTTCACTCAAAATTAGGTTTGTGAGATTTGTCTCTGTTGCTGTGTGCAGTTTTAGCTTGTTTAGTTTCATTGCTATACATCGATAGCATTTCATTTTATGAATACACCACAATTTCTTTTTCAGTACAGTGAACGAAAATTCTAGGTGCCAACACTCACTGCTGTTTTTTTTTTTCCATTTTAGCTATTTTGTTGCATGTATTGTGGGATCTCATTGTGGTTTTAATTTGCTTTTCCCTATTGACTAATGATGTTGACCACTTTTTCACCTTTTTATTTCCTTATTGACCATCTATCCTTTTGGTAAAATGCCTATTTAAGTGCTTTTTTTGGGATTTGTTTACTCTTCCTATTAAAATTGTTTCACCAGTTTTATTTTTTGTTAAATTGTAAGAGATCTGTACAGTTTGGGATATAATTCCTTTGCCCGACATATATCTTGTAGTTATCTTCTTTCATGATTGACTTGTCTTTTTACTTTCTTAAAGGTGTCTTTTCATCCAAAAAATTGTTAATTTTAAAGTGGTCTCAGGTTTCCTTTTGTTTTAGAGACAAGGTCTTGCTCTGTTGCTTAGGCCGGAGTGCAGTGGTGCTATCATAGCTTACTGCAGCTTCAGATTTCTAGGTTCTGGTTCAGTGCCCGTAGCACAGTGGTTAAGACGCTAGCCACATACATCAAGGGTGGCGGGTTCAAACCCGACCCCGGCCAGCTATACAACTGCAACAAAAAAATAGTCAGGCGTTGTGGCAGGTACCTGGAGTCCCAGTTACTTGGGAGGCTGAGGCAAAAGAATCGCTTCAGCCTGAGAGTTCAAGGTTGCTGTGATGCCACAGCACTCTACGGAGGGCAACATAGTGAGACTCTGCCTCAAAAAAGAAAAAAAATTTAGGTTCACATGACCTTCTTGCTTCAGCCTCCAGAGTAGATAGGACAATAAGGATATACCACCATACCAAGCTATTTTTCCTATTTTCTGCAGAGATGGTGTCTGATTCTCTTGCTTGGGCTTGTCTCCCACTTCTGGCCTCGTGCTGTTCTCCGCCATGGCCTCCCAAAGCATTGGAATTACAGGTGTCAGCCACCGCAAGCAGCCTCACTGAAGCAGTCTTCTTTGTCAATCTTTCCTTTCATGATTGATTGATGCATCTGTATTTTGTCTAAGAAATCCTTGTGTGCCTCAGTACCATGAAGACATTCTCCTACATCAACTCCTAAAAGCGTTGTTATTTTATTTTTCCCTTTTATGTCTAAAATCTATCTGTAGTTGATGTCTGTGTATGGTACAAGACGGGAGATGGGGGGGTCAAGATTAATTTTCCCCCCACATAAATATTTAATTGACATGAACTCTGAGCTGCCACTTTCTTTCCAGCCCCTCAGTTGGACCTCTTACAAATCGGCAAATGCCCTACAAGGAGAGGAAGCAGGGAAAGTCAAGTTCACCCTCAGTGCCTTTCTCTTCTCTCTGGCATCTTGGCTCTTCACATCCGGGTGCTGTGGTTGCTTTTTGATGGCTTCAAATAGCTGCTTAAAAAGGAAACAAAACTTTATACAGCACTTTGGGTATTTTAGTGTGAAGTTCTGTCTAGAGTGAAGCTGAAGTCTAAGAAGGCAGGTTTTCTTGTAAAATAGAAAGATTTTCTAAATTCTAAAGGCTCACTTTACATGTAAGCAGCCTTGCCTTGTAGGTATAATAGAACTTTACTATACACATATGGTTTAGGGAGGACAAGATGTTTGTACTAGATGGGAGGAAGATTTGGAAATCTTGTCACTGTGGGAGGAAGGAGAATATTTTTGTTTCAAATTAATATGAGGGTACAAATTTTTAGGTTACATTGTTTTTAATTCTAAGGTAAAGGTCAAGTTGTAGTTGAGCCCTTCACCCAGGGGCGTGCTGAACACCCTCACATTGTGCATATTAGGTGTGATCCGGCCAATCACCCTCCTTTCTCCTGCCATTTGCTCTCCCTCCTCCCTCCTGTCTCTCCTCCCTCCTACCCCTTCCTAGACTATATTTGTGTTTTAGCATTCTTATGGGCATGCAGTCATCTATATATTGGTTTCATATTAGTATTGAATCATTGTTGTTACCACATTTTTGAGATATTTTACTAATAAGAATGTGTTTCAGTTTTATCCAGGGAAATGTAAAAGATGTAAAGTCTCTACCTTTTCTTATGGTTGAATAGTACTCCATGGTACGCAAATGTCTTTTAACCCATTCATGGTTGATGGGCATTTGGATTGCTCCACGACTTGGCAGTTGTGAATTGAACTTCAGTAAACTTTCTGGTGCAAATATCTTTGGGGTAAAATGATTTTTGTTCTTTCAAGTAGATGCTTAGTAATGGAAATGGGGGATCAAATGGAGGGTTGACCTTTAGTTCTTTAAGAATTCTCCCTACTTCTTTCCACAAAGGTTGTATTAGTTTGCAATCCCACCAGCAGTGTAGAAGTATTCTAGCAAAGGGAATTTTTTTTAAGAATAAAAGCAAGTCCAAGAGGTTCTTTAAAGACTCTATTCTCACCATCCTGGGCTTTCACTTATAAATTCATGGAGATAAGAATAGATAGATCTTAGAATGTTGAGTAAAAAAAAGTAAGCAAGAAAATCTACATGCAGCGTAAGCCATGATATTCAAAGACAAGCAAAGCAAAAACTATATTTTTAGGCACATATGCCCATATTGTAAATTCATACAGATAAGCAAGGGAATAATAAAACAGGAAACTTAAACAAGTAGTTACCAGCTGGGTGGAAACAGGTAGAGGAGACTGGAAGGAGATTGATAGGGGATTTCAATGGCACTAGTTATATTCCATTTTTTTTTTTATGCTGGTGGTGGGTTCATGAGTGTTCATTATTATGCTCTCTAGCTCACATATATACATGGGTCATTATGAAAGTTTTGAGATACACAAAAAAATCAAGAAACATAAAAGCTATGTGGACTGAAACAAACAAAGCCCCCCCCCCCCCAACACCACCAATTAGCTGAGCAAGTTGAAATTTGCACAGGTGAATCAGAAAGATACTATCAACTGTGGTCTTTGGAAGTGAAATAATGGACCATAACACAGTCTGTCTCAAAACTTTCATAGTGACCTACGTGTACTATGTAGATTATTTCACATGGATCAAATTCATCAGAATAAAAAATGCAAAAGAAAAAAGAAAACTAAGAGAAAAAAATGCTAGATGAGAGTAAGTCTGCCCTAGTAATGACCAGTACAGAACTCCTGGAGTTCAGACCTGCCAGTGAATTCCAGTGGGCAGCCAACCCCCTACACAGACCTCAGGCTCTCCCTCTGCCTTTGAGCCACATGAGCCCCTTACAGACTTAGTACCATCTCCAGGAGGAGCAAAGGAGGAGGAAGAAATTTTCCAAGTGGAGCACATACCCGAAGGAGATGGGGGTGACCTCAAATGGAAGGAGAGCTATCCTTCATTAGCAAGTCCCCCCATCTTGCCCCCGCACCACCAGTGGAAATGCAGGGCCCAGGAGCAAGCTGCAATCTGTCTCAGAATATAAAAGATGCTGTATTTTGATTGCACATCACAGCCATCAACTGGACGAGTACAGTTTTGACCCTGGCACAAAATAATGCTTACATACGCTGTACACAGTGGGAAAGGACAGCAGACCTGGATGCTCCATCCTGTCCTGCCCTCCGGCTGGCGGCTTGCTGATCATTAGGCTCCTTCAACTGTGTATAGGCACATGAGAGGGCGATTACACCATCTCTGAAGTTCTTTCCAGGTCTGTGCGTCTCGGTATCAGGGACAGCCTTTGTTCTCTCGAGCAATCACAGTAAGTTTTCTTTATTCTTCATTCTATGATGTGGCACAGAGTTGAAGCCATATTTTAAATATGAGGTGGTGCCCTTGGATCCTTCACTTCATAAAGATAAATCACTGTAGAATGATTTTTACTTCCCTCAACAAATTGTGTGTTTTAAGACATTCAGAGGGCTTTGGGAGGGGGAAAATAGTCCAGAATAGTGAAAGTTAAATACAGCTTCCAAAGGATTTATCAGGTAAATGTTATGGATTGCTGTGATTTAATTTATGGGATTAGTTTGACTTTCAATTACCAGGCATCACATTGAATCACTTTATATTTTGAACTCTGTAACTGGGACTCCTTACACTCGGTCTTTCATTTGGAGAGGGATTATCAATAATTAGACACTGTGGCCTTATTGATCAGCTAATCAATACTCACATTAATCACCAGTGGTCTAAAAACAATTCACTCTTTGCATTAAAAGGAATCAGTGTGATCAAATTAGCATCTTTTGCTACAAGCTGAGCAAAGATGTAGCTTTCCAAAGGGAAGGCAAAGTGGTGGGTGGATCTACCCACGGAATCCAGAGTTAGGTTGACTGTCACTAAATGAAAATGATCAACTGAAAGTCCAGTTATGATGCGGTTTTTTTTTTGCTCTGATATTTGTGTCCTTTAGTAAAATGTTACTCTCTACAAAGAGTAGGATATGATGAATATGATCTTTCCTGTATCGCTTTATAAATAAATGTTCTTCAGTCTTGCACTTAGACAAGAAGCTATTTTATGTTGCTAAAAAAATCCAAGTATCTCAGCAATTCTAGAAAAATGGCAAGTGTTCAGGTTTAATATATGTGAAAATGATTTGTTAGCTGTTAAAAGTTACAAATATTCCTATTTTCCAAATACATCTATTGCCCCAAACAGAGCTCTAGAATGGAAAAGACTTTTTTCTGCTCAGAGATGAGGTTCATCTGGTTTTACACCAGTGAAACGTGGTTGGGTCAGAGGAGGAGTGAGCTTGCCTTGGGTAGCTGTATCAGTCTGACCACACCGTCTTGCAAGCTGTCACTCAAACCAGGGGCTGTCAGACACGGTCACAGTTTCATCCAATGGCTTTTAATAATTTGGCATTAGTTTCATGTGAATAATTTATGATCTCCAAAGATGAGACTATTATTTATGGTTAGTAGCTGTGAAATAATGAGGCGCATGGTTTTAAGGATGTTTTCATTACCAACTAGTGTCTGTATAGTTGTAGAGAGTTAAAATCAAGGGAAGTGGAAGTGGATTTTTTTCTTTTTAAAGATCATATCAGAGGCAGAAATGATATATCACAGATGAGAATAATACTGGCTGTCTCTTCAAATTTATCCATTACACACACTGCACCATTTCTTTGAAATGGGAGCTTACAGCAGCATTCTGGCGGTTTCTTGAAGTCAGTCGTTTTTTTACTCTCTGAGGAAATAAAAAACTGACTTGTTTGGTCTTTGAGTCTTGGTTCCTACTGGGAATAAGACAATTAAATATCATTTTTTATTTCCATTTTGTGTTTTAAAGAATAAAAACTATTTTTTGTTAGTGTAAAAACTTGGGAAAAGCAGAAGTGTATAAAGGAAAAAAATTACCTGTCATCTCACCAAACACTTTTCACAAAACAGGTTCATAATATATATAGTTTTTTTTTTAATTAAGTCATATATACATAGATCATGAATACATTTATGCCTTGTGGAATTCAGTGTGTTGACTATTTGTACAAAGTGGAGTGATATATATAGTTTTTTATCTTGTTACCTTTGATCATTTTCCATCTTATCAAATAGATTTTTAAAATGTTATTTTTAATGGTTACAAAATATTCCACTATATTGATGTTATGTATTTATCATTTAATAATTTTTATAATTTTCACCGTTGTAAATAACTCTGATTAGAATTCTTTTCTTTTATCCTTCCTTCTTTTCTTTTCTTTCTTTCTTTCTTTTTAGAGACAGGGTTTTGCTGTGTTGCCCAGGCTGGAGTGCAGTGGTGTCAACATAGCTCAGTTCAGCATCAAACTTCCGGGGCTCTAGCAATCCTTCTGCCTCAACTTCCCAAGTAGGTAGGAAAAAGATACATGCTGCTATCTGGCTAATTTTTAAATTTTTTTGTAGAGATGGGATCATGCTGTACTGCTCAGGCTACTTTTGAATTCCTGGTCTCAAGCGATCCTCTCATTTTCACTTCCCATAGTGTTGAGATTATAGATATGAGCCACCATGCCTGGTCCATTTCACATTTTTATTTTTATTATTTTTTTCATTTCACATTTTTAATCTACCTATTCACCTTATAATTGAAGAGAACAACGTAAATTCTATAAACATCTCACTAAATAAAGATGGATGGATGTCAAATCTCAGGTGAGGAAAGTATAGCTTATATAATTTTATAATTAATATCTATAGGCAACATCTCTGATTTCTATAATTGGTGGATATGTATTAGTATCCACTGACTATTAGTTATAGATACTCATATATATAACTATAATTCTCTCTGTGTCTATATGTACATATATAGCAAATATATGTATTTAAGGTCTATGTCTGTGTATATGACAACTTTTGCCTATTATACACAAATAAAAGTTATGATCTTCCTGTAGCTATATATTTTCCCACCAATAAGTGGACACTCAGTTCTATATATGCTTTTGCGGAAACAAGGCTGTTCAGAGATGGCGTTCACTGCTCAAGCATTTGCAATCTGGTGGGAGAGATGAAAGCACCATGTACAACGCAAGGCAGAGCTCGGCAAGTACAGCAACAGAGTCAGTCATAGAATGAAACAGGCTTACATAGGAAGGAGAGACTAAATGTGACTAAAGCTATGTGAACAATGAGTTCTGAAGTGTCTCATGTCTAATAGGGAATTTATAGCTTGGCTTTACCTCTTTAGGCCTGGCCTGACCATCACTAAATGAGTAGGGCTTTGACAAGAAGAAATGGGGACCAAAAACAGGGATGAAGATTGAGGAGTGAGGAAGAGGGAGAAGTGGACGAAGGCTGGAACAAATGCACAAGCTGTGACATGGAGGGGCAGCCTGGGAGCCTGCAAGGGCTGTGTGTGGAGGGAGGGTAGAGAGGCTGGAGTGGGAATAGTCAACTGGAAAGTCAGGGAGGGACTAAAGGGCATGCATCCCTGAATGCCAAGTTGACAAGCAAGGATTTGATGAGGTTTGACAAATGAGTTAGTGAACTCATCTCAGGAAAAGAGCCACCTCTTTGCTAAATACCACTCTGGAGGCCAGATGGCCAAGGGGAGTACTTTGAAGATGACCATAGTGATATTCAACAATGAGGTATGTAGCACTTTTCCTAAGATGAGTTCACAAGCTTAATTGTTAAACCTCATAAGTATGAGGATCTTTTAGATCAAGGGTTTCTGGGTGGGTGAGTGCCATGATCCAAGATGTTGGAGGCAACTTTCCTTTTGCGGGAAGGAAGAATGAATGGGAGGTGGAAAACCCACACGGGGTGAGCAGTGACTGGTGTCACTAGCAGAGGGTCAGTAGGAAGGAGAGAATGGACCTAAGGGACAGTTTAGAGGCAGAGTGGATAGTATTTGGTGCCTAATTGGGAATGGTGAGGAAGAAGCAAAGGAGAGAGAGAAAGGTGAATCGATAAACGTGAGGCGTGGAGCCTGAGCTGTTCCATCAGTCCGGCTTCAAGTCCCGTCCTGGGGAGTGAGTTTTCTTCAGTGTGGCTCAGGAGGTGAAGCATCCCGATGTGGGCTAGAATCAAGGATTCTGGTTTCGGTACCAAAGGAAAAACCCCTCCCTCTGCCTGCCTCACAAGGGCCTTACAGCTTATCATTCAGCCCTCTGGAGACAGACGTGGCTGCAACTTCCAGACAGTTACCCGAGGTCCTCAGCCTCAGTATCCTCATATGAATTCACTTCCTTGTGTGGTTTTAAGCATTGAGTCAAAGAATAAATGGAGTCTCTTTGCAATAAGACTGGCAAATAGTAAATGCCCAGTAAAGACTAGCTATTTAATGGATAGTGGTGAATATTTTGGTGCTACTTCTGTGCCAAACAGAGAGTAACAATACTATGTTAAGTTCAAGCACTGTATGTACAATAATATTGAAATAAAATGTCAGGTCTGCAAATTCATGAAATAAGGAACATCTGACCTAGAAGAGAGGAATAGAAATCTAAGCTATACTATGTCCATTAAGAAGAAAAATAATTTGAAGAATGAACCGTTACACTTGATTTGCTTATGTTGGTTTACGACGGCCTCTAAAATGTCTTTTTGTATTAACTTTAAAAACCAATAGCGAGGGAGGGGGATTGGAGGGACCATTTTTGAGGTCTATCTTACAGGGGTACAAGTGAAACTCTCTAAGAGTAGAATCAGGACGTTTTAAAACAATAACTGAGAAAGTGTTATGAAGGCTGTGTTGATCACTTTGATGGAAGTATTTCGGATTGCATGTGAAAAGCCCATAGTGTACCCCAGATGTGCATTAATGTACATAGTTACCATTCAATAAATAAATAAATAAATAAATAAATAAATAAATAAATAAAATAAAATAAAAAGAAAAAAAAAATTCATAAGATGGTTTGGTAAGCAATGCCACAACATCTAGTTGATATTTCATACTACATCTCTTGGGTGTGCCTGTAGTTGTTCATTGACTAGTTTCAGATTAGTATGCAGTACATGGGATGGTTATTTTTTCATTCTTGAAATACTTTACTAAAAAGGATGTTCTTCAACTCCATTCAGGTAAATGTAAAAGATAAACGACAAAGCCTAGCTTCCACAATGACCCAGGTGATAAAACAAGCCACAGACCTCCACAGAACAAGATGAACAGAATGAACAGAACTCCACCATCTTTATCAATTCTTTCAACAAATGTGAATGACTTGAATTCATTACTGAAGAGGCACAAGCAGGCCAAGTGGATAAAAAGGCACAAGCCAAATAAATGATGTCTTCAGAAAACACACATCTAATCTCCTACAACAAAACAAGACTCCAGCATATTTTCCCTGCCACCTTGAACTTCCAATCTACCCTTCCCCTCTTTCTTGGTGCTATAGAAGTCCAACGCCTTCAGAGACCAGAATGTCCACACTCCTCGGCTAGGTCTGGGCATTGCATAGACAGTGGCAGTGCAGCTACGCTATATATGTGAATCCAGTTATAGTGCAGAAAGACATATAGGGAAAGGTGTCTGGCCTGTGTCTGAGAAAGAGTATCTCAGCACTGGGCAGAGGATTGGGTCTCCATGCCATGGGTAGAGACTCAGGAACTGCTAAGGTGTATGAACCCAAGTGGACACGCCTCCCACCCATCATCAGCATGAATAGAGCAATCCTATGAATAGAGCTGGGGATGAGTTTTGGAGAGTCACCTCCCCAACTATGTGGTCTGCCAGAAGGAATGAGACCTCACCCCATAGGGATACCAGAACAGCAGAACAGCAGTGGCAAAGGTGCAGTGGTTGAGGGAGAAATACATTTGCTGTCTGGATATCCTTAGGTTTAGATTGTGCTCAGATGGAACACTCTTTAGTTGCTATCAATTACCTGAGGCAGGAAGGCTTCAGCTCCCCTGGCTGGTTGGTGGCAGAGGGTGGTGGCCAAGAGGAGGAGGCATTGACTTTACTTTGACTCCGGAAGGCACAAACCCCCGCCAAATGTGCTTAACGGACAGAATTGGGCCACAGAGACCAGGTTAACAGAGACTGGTGGTGGGGTTACCGGAGACTGGGGTTACCAGATTCCGGTGGTGAAGAGAGAACAAGGTGGGGAAAGAGGCATCAGCCCCCTTGGTACAAACCTTCTACTGGATGTTACTTTCTGACTCCTCGGAGCACCAGAGCAAGCCACACTTGAGCTACAAGTAGACTCCTGCTATCTAGTTGCTAGAGATGATTTTAATTCTCCTGCTAGAGAGTGGGTGCTGATTGGGACAATTGGTTGGGAACTCTTGAACTGGACAAATCAACTGAAGATACTCCAAGGTGGTACCGTGGTTCTGTTGTAATGGAAAGGTTTGATTTTCCTCTTCCAGTTGTTACCTGTGGGGGGCGTTATGTCTTAGATGCTTGTACTTCTCCACAGCTGAGACTTCAACCCCCAGTCACTGATTCACTAGGATTGGACAGAGATCAGCTGAATAAAAGACAGAGTCACATACCCCACCACACCAAGCAGGTCTCCACAGTCTCAGGCTGTAGAACTGTATGGGTCCTTTGCAAAGCTGTAGAGAAAAATTTGCAGTCACCAGCCCCACCTCTTTGGCAAAGGGCTGGTCAATCACAACCCCAGAAGCCCCCAATCCAATTTCACCCTACTTGCTCATTTAGCCAAATGATGAAAAACAATCATGGGGCGAAATAACAGGAAAACTCTGGCAATATGAAAAATCACAACAGATCAACTGCCCCAAGGAATGACAAACCAACCACACCAGGGGATCCCATTCATAAACAGATAGCTGAGATGTCAGAAATCCAATTTAGAATTTGGGTTGCAAATAAGATTAACAGAATGGAGGTAAAGATGGAATTAGAAATTCAAGGAACATTTCAAAAGTTGTCTCAAGAATTCAATTTACTCAAAGAAAAAAAATCACCAAAGATTTTGACACATTGAAGCAAGAACATACAGCCCTCAAAGATCTGAAAAATACAGTATAATCCCTTATTGAAAGAATGCAGCAGGCAGAAGAAAGGATTTTGGACACTGGAGACAAAGCCTTTGAACACTCCCAAATGCACAAAGAAGAGAAGTGGAGAGCAAAACTGGATCATTCTCTCAGAGAGCTCTGGGATAATTCCAAGAAAACTAATATTTGCCTTATAGGAATCCCTGAAGGCAACAAAGTTGCTTCAAAAGGTTCAGATGCTCTTCTTTAAGAGATAATTGAGGACAAATTCCCAAACATAGCAAGAGATGGTGAAATCCAGATAGCTATAATTAATTTCACCAAAGTTAAAATGAATGAGAAAATACTGCAAGCAGCCAGATGTAATAATACTATAACCTACAAAAGGAAGAATATTAGAATGACTGCAGACCTTTCTGCTGAAACTTTTCAAGCTAGAAGAGGATGGTCATCTACCTTCAACACCTTAAAACAAAATAATTTTCAATCCAGTATCCTATATCCAGCTAAACTGGAGAAATTAAATACTTTAATGATATTCACATGCTGAATAAGTTTGTCATAACTAAATCAGCTCTTCAGGATATTCTCAGACCTGTCCTCCACAATGACTACAATACTTTACCACCAAAGTAAATTAACTTAGAAATTTTTGATCAAAATCCAACTACCGCAGTGGGAAAAGGATTAAAAGTGTCGACTAGACTTTCAATAAATTGAACATCCAAAATAAGACCAGGCTTATCACTACTCTCAATTAATGTGAATGGCTTAAATTGCCCTCTAAAGAGGCACATGTTGGCTGATGGGATACAAAAATTCAGGCCAGATATCTGCTACATAGAATAATCTCATCTTACTTTAAAAGATAAATATAGACTCATGGTAAAGGGATGGTCATCTATAATTCAGGCAAATGGAAAAGAGAAAAAAGCAGGTATTGCAATTTTATTCAAAGATGCAGTAGGTTTGAACCAACAAAAGTAAGGAAAGATAAGGATGTCACCTCATATTTGTCAAGGGCAACAGTCAGCATGATGAGATTTCAATTATTAATATTTATGTACCCAACCAGAATTCTCCTCAATTTACAAGATACACTCTGACGTGAGCAACATGATTTCCACTAGCACAATACAAGTGGGAGATTTTAACACCCCTTTGGCAGTATTGGATAGATCCTCCAGTAAGAAACTAATAAAAGAAATTTTGGACTTGGGGGACGAGGAGCAAGATGGCCAACTGGAGCCAGCTTTTGACAAAAGCTCCTCTCCAGAGGGAAGAATTATGACCAGAAAGTACTCAAAAATGCTGAAGACAGGGAGCTGAGCTGAGAGAGATGACTGAGAACTATACCTCACCTCTGCTGAGGCAAACTTTGACTCCAACAAAGCAAATTTCAGATATAAAACTCACACCAAAGGATAAGTATTGGCCCCTTCCCCCAGAAGTGTTTTCTTTTTTCTTTTTGGCTCACTGTAGGTTTTCTACAGGCAAGCAGTGAACTGAGGGCCTCTTGTGTCACCCCATGGGAGAGAGTTTCAGGAAGTGGGCACTACTTATCCAGAGGAACCCTGCTGTGACCCTGAGCACTCACATGCCAGGCATGAAAGTTGAACTAATGTTGTCCCTACCATTTTGAACCTCCACTCCACCCTCCTCTCCTCTCACCTGATGGTACAGAAGCCTAACTCCTGCAGAGACTGGAATGTCTGCAGTTCATTGTCAGGTCCAGGCACTGCAAGAGTCATGGTAGAAAAGCAACACTGTAACAGTGAGCCCAGCAGTAGTGCAGGCAAAGTGGACGAGGCTATCAGGCTTGGCACTGCTAAAGTGCAAACCAGCTGTGGGAGGAGGCTTGCAAGCCGTGTGCCCCACCCTGCCATTATTGAGCGCAACACACCCCACCCTGCCAGAGCCATGCGCCCCATGCCTGGCCCAGCCAGAGCTGCCCTGCCAGAGTCGTGAGCCCCACAGCCCACCCACCCAAAGCCACTGATCTCACACCTTGCCCTGCTGCTAGAGCCATGCACCCCGTGCTCCCACAGCAGCTGCTACAGCCAACTCCCTGGCCATAGGAGCTGCCTGGGAGCTGTGCAGGGACGCCTCCCACAAAGATTCAGCAACAGTAGAGCAATGCCACCAGGGTCTAATCATGGAGAGATAACTCTCCAACTCTGAGGACTACCAGAGGAAGACAGACCTTGCCCCATAGGGATACCAGTGTTGCAGGGCAGCTGGGGCAAAGGCACACTGGCTGAGGGAGAAAATCATTTGCTGACTTGTTATCCTCAGGGTCAGACTGAGCTTAGGTGGAACACTCTCCAGTTGCCATTGAGTACCTGAGGCAAGCAGGCCTCACCTCCTCCAGCTGGCAGGTGGCAGAGGGTGGTGGCAGGGGCAAGGGGGCATTGACTTTCCTTTGACTCTGGTAGACACAAATCCCTGGCACATCTGCTTATTGGAGGGAGCAGGATCACAGCCCCATGGGGTTACCAGTGACTGGGAATGAAAGAGGTGCAAGGTGGGGAAAGAGACACAAGCCCCCTGGTCCAACTCTGCTACTGGGCAGGCCTTTCTTACTCTAAAGAATGCCAGAGTGAGCCACATTTAAGTAGCCAGTAGTCCTCAGGTATCTAATCACTGGAGACCTTTCAAACTCTCACACTTGAGAGTTGGTACTGACTGGGTCAATTGGTTTAGAACTCCTAACCTGGACGAATCACCCAAAGACTCTCAGGTGTACCCTGGTTGTGTGGCAACAAGAAGGGTTGATATTCCTATCTCAGTTGTTGCCCATGGGGGTTGAGGTGTCTTAATTGCTTATAATTCTCCACAGCTGAGATATAAGCCGTGAATCACTGACCCACTAGGATTGGAAAAAGACCAGCTAAATCCAAGACAGAGCCACCTACCACTACCACACCAAGTAGGTCCCCAGAGCCTCAGACTATAATACTGTACAGGTCCATTACAAAGCTGTAGGGGAAAAAGGTATAGTCACCAGTCCCAGATCCTTGGCAAAGGGCTGGTTAACCACAGCTACAGGAGCCTGAAACTCAATTTCACCTAACCTGCCCATCTAGCCAAATGGTAATAAATAATCACGGGCAGAATCAGTGGGAAAACTTTGCCAAAATCAATAAACAGAGGTGATAAACTCCCCCAAGAAATAACAAAACAGACACATCAGATTATCCCATTCATAAACAAATGGCTGAGATGTCAGAAATCCAGTTCAGAATTCGGATGGCAAATAAGATCAGCAGAATGGAGGTAAAGATGGAATAAGAATTTCAAGAAGTAATTTGAAAGTTGTCTCAAACATTCAATGAATTCAAAGACAAAATCATGACATATTTTGACATATTGAGACAAGAACTTGCAGCCCTCAAAGATCTGAAAAATACAACAGAATCCCTCTGTAATGGAATAGACCAGGCAGGAAAAAGGATCTATGACACTGAAGACAAAGGTTTTCAATGCTCCCAAAGGCTGAAAGAGGAAGAGAAGTGGAGAGCAAAAACAAATTGTTCTTTCAGAGTGCTCTGGGCTAATGTGAAGAAAACTAATATTCACTTTATAGGCATTCCTGAAGGTCACAAGGTTGATTTGAAAGTCACAGATGCTTTAATCCATGATGTAATAAAAGGGAACTTCCCAGACATGCCAAGAGATTCTGAAATTCAGATAGCAAACAGTTTCAGAATGCCAGTATGACTCAACCCACATAAGGCATCTCGCAGACACATTATAATTAACTTCGCCAAAGTTAATATGAAGGAGAAAACTCCACAAGCAGTCAGATGTAAGAAAACCATAACCTAAAAGGGGAAGAATATTAGAATGACTGTAGCTAGGCGCCTGCAGCTCAAGTGGCTAAGGCCCAAGACACATACACATAAGGTGGCGGGTTTGAATCCAGCCCGGGCCCGCCAAACAACAGTCATGGCTGCAACCAAAAAATAGCCAGGCACTGTGGTAGGTGCCTGTGGTCTCAGCTACTTGGGAGGCGGAGGCAGGAGATTCACTTGAGTCCAGGAGTTGGAGGTTGCTGTGAGCTGTGATGCCACAGCACTATACCCAGGGGGACAGATTGAGGCTCTGTATCAAAAAAAAAAAAAAAAAAAAAGCATGACTGTAGCTCTCTCTGCTGAAAACTTTGAAGTTAAAAGAGGGTGGTCATCAACCTTTAATCTTCTAAAACAAAATAGCTTTCAACCCAGTATCCTGTACCAGATAAACTGAGTTTCATTAACGATGGAGAAATTAAATACTTTAATGAAATTCACATGTTGAAGAAATTTGCCATAACTAAAACTATTCTCCGAGATATTCTCAAACTTACCTCCATAATGACCAGCACATTCTCTACCACGAACGTAAACTCACTCAGAAACATTTGATCAAACTCCAACTTCCACAGTGGCAAAAGGATTAAAAATGTCCACTGGACTTTTGACAAACTTGATACCCAAAATACTACCGAGTTTATCAATTCTTTCAATTACTTAATGTCTTCAATTATCCTCTAAAGAGGCACAGGATGGCCAATTGGATACAAAAACTCAGGCCATATATCTGCTGCATAGAAGAATCTCCTCTTACCTTAAAAGATAAATATAAACTCAGCATGAAGGAATGGTCATCTATAATTCATGCCAATGATAATCAGAAAAAAGCAGGTATTGCAATTTTATTTGCAGTTACAATAGGCTTTAAATCAACAAAAGTAAGGAAAGATAAGGATGTCACTTCATATTTGCTAAGGTCAGCACTCAACACGATGAGATTTCAGTTATTAACATTTATGCACCCAACCATAAGTCACCTCAGTTTATAAGAGAAAGTCTAACAGACATAAGCAACTTGATTTCCTCCAGCACCATAACAGTCAGAGATTTTTAACACTCGTTTGGCAGTGCTGGATAGATCCTCCAATAAGAAACTAAGCAAAGAAATTATAGGCTTAAAGTTAACCATTCAACAATTGAATCTAACAGACATCTACAGAACATTTCATCCTAACAAAACTGAATACACATTCTTCTCATCACACCATTGAACATCCTCCAAAATTGATCACATCTCAGGTCACAACCTGAGCACATTTAAAAGAATAGAAATCATTCCTTTTATTTTCCTGGACCATTATGGAATAAAAGTTGAACTCACCAATAACAGGAATCTGCATACTCATACAACATTATGGAAACTAAATAACCTCAAGCTGAATGATAGGTGGGTCATAGATGAGATTAAGAAGGAAATTGCCAAATTTTTGGAGCAAAACGATAATGAAGACATGAATTACCAGAACGTCTGGGATACTGCAAAGGTAGTCCTAAGAGGAAAATTTATAGCATTGCAAGCCTTCAGAGAAGGCTGGAATATAAAGAGAGGAAGTCAACAACTTAATGGGATAACTCCAGCAACTGGAAAAGGAAGAGCATTCCAACCCCAAACCAAGCAGAAGAAAAGAAATAACTAAAATGTGAGCAGAATTAAATGTAATTGAAAACAAAAGGATAATACAATAAATGAAAAAGTTTGTTTTTTGAAAAGGTCATTAAAACCGATAAAACTTTGGTCAACCTAACCAGAAATAGAACAGCAAAATCTCTAACTTCATCAGTCAGAAATGATAAAGGCCAAATAATGACAGACTCTGCAGGAATTCAAAAAATCCTTAATGAATATTACAAAAAATTCTATTCTCAGAAGTCTGAAAATCTGAACAAAATACACTAATACTTGCAAACACACCACCTTCCTAGACTTAGCCAGAAAGAAGTGGAAATGTTGATCAAGCCTATATCAAGTTCTGAAATAGCATCGATTATAAGAAATCTGCCCAGAAAGAAAAGCCCAGGAACAGATGGCTTCACATCAGAATTCTACCAAACCTTTAAAGAGGAACTAATACCTATATTACTTAATCTTTTCTAAAACATAGAAAAAGAAGGAATATTCCACCAACACATTGTATAAAGCAAATTTTACCCTGATTCCCAAACCAGGAAAAGACCCAACAAGAAAAGAAAATTATAGACCAATAGTTCTAATGAATATTGATGCAAAAATATTCAATAAGATCCTAGCAAAAAGAATAGAGCAACACATCAAACAAATTATACATCATGACCAGGTGGGTTTTATCCCAGTGTCCCAAGGATGATTTAATATATGCAAATTTATTAATATAATATCTCACATAAACAAAATAAAAAGCAAAGAACATACAGTTCTCTCAATTGATGCAGAAAAAGATTTGATAATATCCAGCATCTTTTCATGATCAGAACACTTAAGAAAATAGATATAGAAGGAATAGAAGGACCATTTCTTTCTTTTTTTTTTTTTTGAGACGGAGCCTCAAGCTATCCCCCCTGGGTAGAGTGCCATGGCATCACAACTCATAGCAACCTCCAACTCCTGGGCTCAAGGGAGTCTCCTGCCTCTGCCTCCCAAGTAGCTGGGACCACAGGCGCCCGCCACAACGCCCGGCCATTTTTTGGTTGCAGCCATCATTGTTGTTTGGCGGGCCCAGGCTGGGGATTCAAACCCACCACCTTAGGTGTACATGGCTGGCGCCTTAGTCGATTGAGCCA
>CAUYQV010062839.1:0-21326 GCA_963574575.1 Galagoides demidoff
GTCCCAGCTACTTGGGAGGTGGAGGCAGGAGACTCGCTTGAGCCCAGGAGTTGGAGGTTGCTATGAGCTGTGATGCCATGGCACTCTACCCAGGGGGATAGCTTGAGGCTCCGTCTCAAAAAAAAAAAAAAAGAAAGAAAGTGCTGACTCGGGAGGTGCCTGTAGCTCAAAGGAGTAGGGTGCTGGCCCCATATGCTGGAGGTGGTGGGTTCAAACCCAGCCCCAGTCAAAAAGAAACTAAAAAAAAAAAAAAAGAAAGAAAGTGCTGATTCACAACACAGAAGATCTCACCTTGACGGTCTACCATGTTTCCCCCACAATAAGACCTACCCCCAAAATAAGCCCTAGTAGGATTTCTATGCATTTGTTAAATATAAGCCCTACCCCGATAATAAGACCTAGTGATGGACATGGCTATGCAGCGTATCTGCATAGCCACACCCTGCATTTCTGCACAGAGCAATAAGGAAGACTGGAATACCTTTTATCTGCCACAGCTCCTTGCTCCGAGCCGTTCACACTTGCGCTGATGCGCATGTGGTAACCACAGTGGCAGGCATCCTATTGCACAGGAGCGAATGGCTAGGGGAAAGGAGTTCACATCACTAGCGCCAGCCCCACCAACAAGGTCAGCTCCCCCTGTCAGGTTCCAGAAGATGACGACTCAACTGTATTTGAATAAACATACATGGTTGTATTATACTTTATAAAAATAAGGCATCCCCTGAAAATAAGCCCTAGTGTGTCTTCTTGAGAAAAAATAAATATAAGACAGTGTCTTATTTTCAGGGAAGCACGGTATTAGGTCAGATGAGGGGGTAGGCTGCATCTGCATCATGCCATCACCATTGGGATATCTGCTATTTGAGGGCATTTCTTGGGAGTGTGGGAGGTACCACTGAGCTGAGTTTAGGGTTAGAGAAACACCCAGCCCTCATGTGCTTTCTCCACACTCATCTCTAAACCTGAGTTCTGGGTGACTACCTTTCCCCTCCTCCCTAGTGCTTAGGTTAAGATTTTGGCTACAACCAGAGTCTTGGAGCCTCCATCCTGAATACAATATTTCACTCAGGCAGTTTAGCACTGCTCCTAGACTCTTAGCCAGTATGTGGAAAACTATAAGAGACCACACAGCAAGTTCTGCTGGGCCTGTGTTTTATCAACACAGAGAACTTTATCTCCCCCTAAAAGCTGATTGTGATTCAGCTGATTACAGTAGAACCTCTGTAAGTTGACCACCCAAGAGACTGTAACAAATGGGTCAACATACAGAAGTGGTCAACATAAGGAACAAGGCCTTAGTATAAGCACTGACAAGTTTGTGAACTCATCCAAGAAATACATAGTATTCTCTCACTGCTGAATATTGCTAAGGTCACTATATGGCCAAGGGAATACCTGCACTATTCCTAGGAAGACTTCGTGAACTTAATTGTCAGACTTCATACGAATGACAGCTCTGATGCCATTTCAGAAAAAGAGTTCTTAAATTGCTTTGAAGGGTAGACTAGGCCTTGGCATGGGTGTACCTGGAAGGTGACTATAGTAATATTCAGCAATGAAGTATGTACCACTTTTTCTAAGATGAATTCGTGAATTTAATTGTCCAACCTTATACATGTGGTGCATGTATAATCTATGAAAATTGGGTCAACTTACGGAGGTGGTCAATGTAGGGAGATGGTCAACTATAGACATTCTACTGTCTATGAATTTAACACAGATGAGAAAGCCAGAGACTTGCTAATTTTCAAATCCCCTCCACTCCAAAGCACACACATTCATAGCCCAGAGCAAATACCTATGAATTAAGACATTTGATTTGATGGTACAGGTTCACAAATTTAAATAATCCAAAGTTCCAAAAGGCTTGCCAATAGCTTTTAGGTTTTTTATCTTCCTACCATTTACCCACTGTAAAGTTTTTGAAAAGTTAGAATGATACAGGTTTGAAAAAGAGGAAGAGTTGATATCAATTGTTATTAACCAAGGTTTCCCCACAAAAGGAAGAAAAATCAGAATAGTGAAAGTACTTTTATTTTAAAAGCTAATTCTTGGGTGGCGCCTGTGGCTCAGTGAGTAGGGCACCAGCCCCATATACCAAGGGTGGTGGGTTTGAACCCGGCCCTGGCAACAAAAAAATAGCTGGGCATTGTGGCAGGTGCCTGTAATCCCTGTTACTCGGGAGGTTGAGGCCAGAGACTCACCTAAGCCCAAGAACTGGAGGTTGCTATGAGCTTTGTGACGCTGCACTCTACCGAGGGCAACAAAGTGAGGCTCTGTCTCTTAAAAAAAGCTAATTCTTGCTCCATATAAATACAAATTAATAATACTGAATCACATTTAAAAAGTCTACTTAGGCCATGCACGGTGGCTCACCCCTGTAATCCTAGCTTTCTGGGAGGCTGAGGCGGGTGGATTGCTTGAGCTCAGGAGTTTGAGACCAACCTGAGCAAGAGTGAGACCCTGTCTCTACTACTAATGAAAAACTGAGGTGAGAGGATCACTTGAGCCCAAGAGTTTGAGGCTGCTGTGAGCTATGACATCACAGCTGTCTACCAAGGACCAAGGGCAACAAAGTGAGATCGTCTTAAAAAAAAAAAAAAGTCTACTTGTTTTTTCCCTTGCTCCCATTACCCCTCCTCATGCAAAAAAAAAAAAAATATATATATATATATTATTTTCTAAAAATAATGGAAGGGACTCTTTGGAATAATTTTTCAATGCTTCCAGGGAGAGGTGACTCTTAATACCCACAAGCCCAGGCTGTAAGGTTTTGACCAGGCCAGCAACATGGAGGAACAATGCTCCACAGTGAAGCTGATGTCCCTTTGAATTTTCACCTCCAAAGAGGGGATGAGAATTTTGTTAAAAATTTCTCTCCTAAGCCCTTTATTTTCCTGAATTTTACCTATCGGACTGATTGCATCAAGGAAAAATACCTTTTCTCCAGCTTTCAGTAATCAAAGTCAAATACAACTGACTGGAGTGAGAACACTTTAGAAAACACACTGTCATAAGAAGATGCTAGTGAGGGACATCGCTTTTAAAAAAACCGTTCTTTCATTGATTCATTCATTCCACGAATAATCATCAAGAAATCGAAAAATTCTAGACACTATTTTAAGTGCTTAGGATACAGCAGTGAACAAAATAGAGATGACGTTTTGGAGAGGTGAGACAGACAACGATTAATCAGCAGATGTCAAATGGGTAAGGTGGTGATAAATGCTCTGGGGAAAAGTAAAGCTGAGGAAGGTGGGTAGGGAATGCTAGGGCCTGGGATGCTGGTTTTATTCAGGATGACCAGGAATGTTCTCAATATCTGAGCAGAGATTTGAAGGAAGTACAGAAGTAAGGGGGGGATTTGGAAGGGGAGCACTTCTGGCATATGGAGCAGTAAGTGCCAGGACCCTGAGGCAGGAGTGTGTGTTTGGTGTATTAAATGCTGATCCTATTTCCATGCAACTAGAACACAACGAGCAAAGACAAACGTGATAGAAGATGAGATCAGAAAGGTAGCTAAGAGCCAGTCAGGTCAAATGGTTGCCCGTTTCTGTGCATGGGAGACAGGGAAGGGGTTTGAACAGAGTAAAAGCATGATCTAACTTATGTTTTTAAAGGATCACTTTTGAATGCTGTTGGAAGAAAAACAGCAATGGGAAGGAGGGCAGAGTGTGGGCAGGTTTCAGGGTATAAAAAAAAAAAAAAAACAGAAGCAGCCAGGCCAATTAGGAGGCTGGTGCAATAATGCAAGTGAAAGTGAATAGAAATTGTTGACCAGAAGGTAGCAGTAAAGACTGGTAAGATTCTAGATAGTTTTTGAAAGTAGAATGTGAGTAGTGAGAGAAAGAATAATTAAAGATCTATTCGTTTATATTTACTGAGCGTCTACTATGTGGCAGGTACTGCTCTATGTGCTTGGGATATAGCAGTGAACAAAGCAAACAAAAATCTCTACTTTGGTGGAGCTTGCTTTCCAACAAATAATAAGAGCTAACATTTTGCGAATACTTCCTATGTTCTAAGCCAGCGGTTCTCAACCTGTGGGTCGTGACCCCTTTGCAACAATGAAAATACCTCCTGCATATCAGATATTTACATTACGATTCATAATAGTAGCAAAATTTCAGTTATGAAGGAGCAATGAAAATAATGTTATGGTTGGGGGTCGCCACAACATGAGGAGCTGTATTAAAGGGTCGCAGCATGAGGAGGCATTAGGGAAGTTGAGAACCACTGTCTAAGCCCTTTGCTTTCTTAGCTAATGAATTTGCTTTCACCGCAATTCAGTAAGGTATTATACGTATGGTATTACTCCCATTTCACAGATGAGGAAACTAAGGCATAGACAGCATAATTAAGTTCTGTGAGGTCTCCTAGCGTCTATGTAGCAAACCTGTGTTTCAAAACTGGAAGTTCTGCTCAGGGGTCTGAGTTCAAACCATTCTACTCCACTGCCTCTTTTCCAGGCCAATATTCCCAGACCAGGAGCAAAGCTGGACCCCTTGGGTGCAAACTAGGGATCCTTACTGCTAGACGACTCAAGGCCTTTTGCCTGAAAAACTGCAAGAATGTATGTGACATTTACAAGAGCTTGATTCTGAATCTATATTGGTAGCTCAGGCACAGAAAAATTTGGGCGAATACATAAGTACTTTCTAAAATGTCCTATATTGTTTGACACAAAATATTATATCGTAGTACCATGTTAAGTGTTAGCTCTAATTATCCCCTAGAATGGTTAAGAGACACTCAAAAGGACAGACGTTATCAGGCCTGCTGAGACCCTGATACCATGTAAGTGCCAGACAAATCAGGAGACTATGGTTAGTGCAATCACCCTAGGATTCTTCTGTGGAAATCTCCCATCAAATGTGATGTAAAGAAACATGTGGGGGGCAGCACCCATAGCTCAGTGGGTAGGGCGCTAGCCACCAACACTGAGGCTGGAGGGTTCAAACCCAGCCCGGGGCAGCTAAAATAACAACAACTGCAACAACAACAAAAAAAGGAAAGAAAAATAGCCAGGCATTGCAGCGGGTGCCTGTGCTCCCAGCTACTTGGGAGGCTGAGGCAAGAGAATCACTTAAACCCAAGAGTTTGAGGTTGCTGTGAGCTGTGATGCTATGGCACTCTATCCAGGGAGACACCTTGAGACTCTATCTCAAAAAAAAAAAAAAAAAGAAAGAAACATGTGGGAATAAGAGTAAAGAATTCTGTGATTTGGAGATAAATGATAAAAATTGCTTCCATTTTTGTTGAATATTCACTATGTTGCAGGCTCTATGCTAAGTGGTACCAGTGCATTACCTCATCTAATCTTTACAACAACCCTAGTAGGTTTGTTTGTTTGTTTGTTTGTTTGTTTTTGAGACAGCGTCTCACTCTGTTGCCCTGGGTAGAGTGCTGTGGTATCACAATAACTCACAGCAACCTCACAGTCTTGGGCTCAAGAGCTCCTCTTTCCTCAACCTCCCAAGTAGCTGGGACTACAGGCACCTGCCACAACGCCCAGCTAGTTTTCCCATTTTTAGTAGAGATGGGGGTCTTGCTTTTGTTCAAGCTGGTCTTGCACTCCTAAGTGCAAGCAATCCACCAACCTTGGCCTGTGAGAGAGCTAGGATTACAAGCATAAGCCACCAAGCCTGGCGTGGGAGTATTGTTAAAACTAGGGTGCAGAAAGGACTAGTGGCATGTCCAGACTCTCCCAATTAATAAGCAGGACTCAGACCCACATTTGTTTGACACCAAAGCCCATGCTGTTCCCCAATAGCATAAACTCTTCCCCTGTTCTCCCCAGTGAGCCCTGTCCAGATCATCTACTCACCATTGTTTGTATTGTTTCTACTACTTAAATCAGTACTTCTTTGTATACCTCTGCATATGCTTTGGTATGTCATTCAAACATGTACCCCATCTCTCCCCATCATTTTGTAAGCTCACGGAGGTCAGAGGCCCTGAGTTGCTCATCTTTTTACTTCTCAGCAGTTTCCATTATAGCGATCTGCCCACAAGTGAGCGTATAATAAAGGTAGCTGATTGACTGCAGACAATAAGCTGCTTTAGAAATCTGCTGGTGATTCAGTATGCTTTCATCCAAGGCAAGATTAATATCACAGTGGTGGGGGAAATAATTGCTGCCATTTCTCTAAGACTTAATTTGTTGGCTCGGCGCCTGTGGCTCAAGCAGCTAAGGCGCCAACCACATACACCCGAGCTGCCAGATTCGAATCCAGCCTGGGCCCGCCAAACAACGATGACGGCTGCAACCAAAAAATAGCCGGGTATTGTGGCAGGCGCCTGTAGTCCCAGCTACTTGGGAGATGGAGGCAGGAGACTCGCTTGAGCCCAGGAGTTGGAGGTTGCTGTGAGCTGTGATGCCACAGCACTCTACCCAGGGGAACAGCTTGAGGCTCTGTCTCAAAAAAAAAAAAAGGACTTAATTTGTACTCAGTACTTGTACTGTGCAAAGTACTTTCCATGCATTATATAATTTAACCCTACAAAGGTGAATTAAGTACTCATAATTCCCACTTTTCAGATGGGAGAATGAGATTTAAAGAGGTTAAAAAACCTTCTCAAAGTCACGGGGCTAGTAAATGACAGAGCCACTGGTCTGTCCAACTCCATGGTTAGTTTTTTTTCTTTGGTTTTTTTGTTTCTTTTTTAGACAGAGTCTCAAGCTGTTGCCCTGGATTGAGTACTGTGGCGTCATAGCTCCCAGCAACCTCCAACTCGGGCTCAAGCAATCCTCTTGCCTCAGTTTTTCTATTTTTAGTAGAGATGAGGTCTTACTTTTACTCAGGCTGATCTCCAACTCGTGAGCTCAAGCCATCCACCCGCCTCGGCCTCCTAGAATGCTAGGATTACAGGCATGAGCCACACCACACCTGGCCACCCATAGCCAGTTTTCTTAACCTTTGGGGTTGATGTGAACATTCTAGATTGTATATAGAGTCAGCACATTGTACCCCATAAATGCAGTAATGTACAGAGTTATGATCTAATAAAAAAAGAAAGTATGCTCTACAGGGGTTTCTCTCAATGAGTAAATGTGATCTTTAAAAATGCCTATCTTCAAGTTCTTTTTAAAGCAGCTTTACTAAGGTATAATTTAAATACAATAAACTTTAAATATTTAAAGCATACAACTTGATAAGTTTTGACATGTGCACACACCTATAAAACCATCATCATAGTCAAGATAAAAGGAAATATCCATCACCTCCAGAAGTTTCCATGGCTTTTTGTAAGCCCTCCCTCCCACCATTCTCTGTCCCCCACCCTGTTCCTGAGCACGGATTATTTTTTGAATGCGCAAGGATGTAACTTGAAAGAGTCTCTGCTTGCCAAATGATCATATTAGCTCTATCTCTAATATACTGGGTTCATTTGATTAATGTCCCAGTTTGCTGATTTATGATTTGGGATTCTCAATGCTGAACTTCAACTTCAGGCTGACATCCACGCTAAGTATAGTAACAAAAGTGATGATAAATTCTTTCTCAGTGAGAAAGCGAATCTAAGAAGTCAGCTGTACTGATTGATTTCTTCTTTATTGAAACAAAAAAAATGGAGATTATTTATTAGCTAGACTGAAACTCCAGGGATCCTTTTGGGCTCCTGTGTATTAGGAGAGATGGGCTTGGTATTCGTAAGCTTTAGAAAAATCACTATATTATACAGTAGAGTGATTTCCAGGCTATAACAAAGGTAGCAAAGCCAGTCAGCGGCTAAATTGCTTTTTTAAAAAGAAACTTACCCAACTCTTTATTTGATGAATAGACCTAGAAGTGATAGATTGCCACCAGGTTCTTAGAAAATGATGCACAAGAGCCTCACAGGGCTTTTCTTTATCAAATTGATTTATCTATCTATCAGCTTCACTCATTTGCTCACGGTATCCTCCACCCACACATTAACCTAACAATTTCACTCTCAATGGGGAAAAAAAAGAATGGAAGTGAAGAAGGATTGTGTGAACATCTGGGCCCTGACGGGCCGCTGCCCTTGGCCACTGTCATCTATCCATCTGATTCCCAGCCCTGTTTAGGACATAGGATGACGGAGAAAGCAAATTAACATCATTGAAATGGTGACAGAATTGAAAGCAGTGTAACATAAAGATTCATCTATGTGGTGTATCTGATGTCATGAGTACGGAGAAAAGAGTGGTCCCTGTGTACAGAGGTGGTCGGGTAAGCAGATTGAAGGAGGGGCTAGATGTAGGCCCAGAGGAGAAAGGGGACATATATAGTTACTGGAATGATCACTGATTAGAGGCAGGAATGAGTATAGCAAATGCAATGGGTCTAGAGAGGAAAAGAAGCGTCTCCAGCCCTGAAGCTCTCCATCAGCCCTGCACTGCTGACCTGGAAAAGACAGATACACAAGGAAAGAAAGAGGAAAGACACAGCCAACTGGTGGGGCTGAGAGAGTCATTTCCAATTCGTTTTTCTGTCTCTTTTACCACAGTCACTGGCAATGAGATGCCTGGGTCTTTTAATTTCAGACAAGCCCTTTTCTACCCATCATAGATAAAGCAATTCTGCTGAGAGTCGTTTCTATTAGCAGCAGCAGTTAGAATCATAGAAAAAGTAAGCAAAGGGAGGAAATTCTACAGAGAAAACATTTTCCCTTGATTTTCTTATCAAAGAATGGAAGTGTTCAGTGGCGGGAAATACCAAAGACAATTTAGCCTCTCTGTAGTAGGGCCACATGGTAGCCAGCCCCTCTGATCCCTAATTCCACTGAAGGCAGGACCTAGTTTATGCCCAAGCCCAGAAATCAATCAATCACATAAGAGAACTGAAGGGAACCATCTTTGTTAGTTTTCGTAGATACTCAGGGTTGAAATAGATCTTAAGGATGCTCTGCTCTGACCTCCCCTGGGAAAATTTACCCTAAGTGAGCTATGAAGGTTGTCTTCTTCAATTCTCTGTCTCTGTGACCATGTTGATCTAAACTGTTCATCCCAGAAAAAACACGTGCAATGTTCTCCTGCGAGCATTTTAAGGGACTGTTGAAACCATTCACCACTGAATTATTTCTTCATAGATCCATAGATCCATAGAATTTTAGAATTCAAAGAGTCCTTGGAGGCTACTTGGTATACCTATCTCCCTTTTTTGAAGAACTTTGTTTTAGAAAATTAGAAAAATTGTACTTTTAATTTATAACAGAACACTGCAGATAAAGCTGACGCTAAGGCGCCCATCACAGTGCCTGGCTATTTTTAGAGACAGGGTCCTTCTCTAGTTCAGGCTGGTCTCAAATTCCTACGCTTAGGCAATCTACCCACTTTGGCCTCCCAGAGTGCTGGGATTACAGGCCTGAGCCACCGTGCCTGACTATTACTATGTGGCTTTTTTTTTTTTTTTTTAGAGAGAGATAGAGTCTCAGTTTGTCGCCCTCAGTAGAGTGCCGTTGCATCACAGCTGACAACAACCTCAGCTCTTGGGCTTAGGCGATTCGTTTGCCTCCCAAGTAGCTGGGACTACAGGCACCTGCCACAACGCCTGGCTATTTTTCTGTTGCAGTTTGGCTGGGGCCGGGTTCGAACCTGCCACCCTTGGTATATGGGGCCAGCACCCTACCCACTGAGCCACAGGCATTGCCCACTATGTGTTTTAATTTGTTTCAAAGGTATCATAGAGTATCCATCTGGTTTTCTACACTTAACACCGTTTTGAGATCGAGATCATTCCTTGTAACTATAGTTCAGTATTCCCTTGTACGAAGGGACCACATTTTCTTAGCCACTTCTCTCGATGGACATTTACAAATCTGCTTTACAGAAAGAGAACTGAGGCTGAGAGAAGTGACAGGATAGCCCCGAGGTAGGTTTTGGCACAACTGGAACTTGAATCTCCATCTAAGGTGATAGGCCGATACATTTTTTACAAGTTAGCTGTTCAGGCTCATTCACGAAAATCTTACTTAGACCAGTATGAAGTTAGAGCCTTGTCTTGAAGAGTGAAAGTTCTGAACATTCATACCTCCCAGAGCTGGTGAGCTAAAGAGCCCCTAACCCATGGTCTTGTGTCCTAACGAGCTTCAGTGCTCACCCCTAGGAAAAAAATAGCTATGACAGACTTACATTGCTGAACAAGTAAAAACATGCTGGAACATTGTAGTCCCTGAGAAACCCAAAATAGTTCCTCTGCCTTTGCTCATGGGGTGTGAAAAGCCTTCCTTTCCAACTTATAGCTTTGTATCTTGAAGATTTTCCCATTTATAAAATTCCCAGAGAATTAAATTAAGGTCATATTAGCCATTAACAGACACTTGATAGCTTGGTTTACCAGTGCAAATTTGCTAGAATAAAGTGATTATGGAAAATGGATACATGACGCACATGCAGACCCACGGTCAGAATGAAACAAAGGGGAGGGGAAAGGAAGAGCATGGACGTGCGTTGATTGCTTGCTACGTCACAAGCAGCCTTTTCGGTACTTTACATGTTCCTTAGCACAATGGCATTAATAACACTACTTTCTACATTAGGAAGCAAGAGCTCAGAGAGATTAAATAACTTAGTCAAAGTTTATTTGTTCATCCATTCATTTCCTTAACAAAATTTTTCCAAGTTGCCTTTGTTATATGCCACAGGAGATATAGGTGAGGAAATATATTGGTGAATATGGCACACAGGTTTTTATCCTCCAGGACTGAAAATCATGAGACTTTATATACCACGGACAAGCCAGGATAAGCATGGTAAAGCACATTGGGCTGGGTGCTGGAAATATAGATGTGTGGGTCACTATAAAAACTGTGAGACAGGGGCGGCACCTGTGGCTCAAAGGAGTAGGGCACCAGCCCCATATGCTAGAGGTGGTGGGTTCAAACCCAGCCCTAGCCAAAAACTGCAAAAAATAATAATAATTGTGAGACAGACTGTGTTACGGTCCATTATTTTACTTCAAAGAAACACAGTCGACAGCATCCTTTCTGATTCACCCATACAAGTTTCAACTTGCACAGCTTATTGGTTTTGATAAGAGGGCTTCATTTGATTCCATCCATGCAGATATTATGTTTCTTGATTTTTGTGTGTCTCAAAAGTTTTGTAATGACCCACACATCTGAGTTAAATCATACGCACCTTGAGGTGTCATTTATTCATGCAGTGACTATATCTTGAATACTTATTAAATGCAGGCAATGAGCTAGAGACTTTGGGGTAATAGAAGGATGAATAAGGTAGTCTACACTCCTGAAAGGGCTTAGGGAATAACAGGTGTTCACTCAATACTTGAACACCAGCCTAAAACCTTTAAGTTCAAGTTCAAGTTACAACCTCACATTGCCACGCTATTTTTTTTTTGTCAGTTTCAGGGGAATATGTGTATCAAATTGAAGAAGGAGGAAGGGAGGGTGAAATGGGCACAAAATGACAAAGTATCAGTTACCATCTTCATTGAATGCTGTAATCAATAGAGTTAGGAACAGTAAGACGGGTTTTTCGCCAGCTGACTAACAGGAAAATGGCACCTTACTGACACAAAGGATCAGCAGGTTCTTGTTCTCTGGCTAGAAGCAATGACAAAGGGGTCACCAACGTGTGTAGATGCGCGCTATCTTTTTTTTTTTTCCAAGAACAAGAGCAAAGAGAAACATCTGCCTTACAGGGAGAAACCCTGCCCACCACCAGAAGAAACTTACCAGAAGCCAAATATTTACTCTCCATCCAGTGGTGTACTGGTAAATGTTTAACAACTAGATTTCTAGGGAGGGAAGTATGCTGCTTTATATTTATATGCTATATGTAAGTTGCGGTGGTTAATTTCATGTGTCAACTTGATTGGGCTCTGGGGTGCAAAGATCAAACATTATTCTGAGTATTTCTGTAAGGGTGTTTTCCGATGACATTAACATTTGAATTGGCAGACTGAGTAAAGCAGATTGCCTTCCTTAATATGGGTGGGCCTCATTCAATCACTTGAAGGCCTGTACAGAACAAAAAAGTTGACCTTCCCATGAGTAAGAAGGGACTCCTCCTGCCGAACTATTTGAGCTGAAATATCAGCCTTTTCATGCCTTCCAACTTGAATTGTTGACAGAAATGGATAAAGAAATTAGGGGATATGTACAGAAGGTGCAAAAAAAAAATGTATACACATTTTGAGAAAGTAAAAGGCTGGATTAAATTTGCAATATCCATGTCACGTTTGACTTCTGTGATTACAAGAGGTGCTCAAATGTGCATGACTTGTATTCCTTTTTTATTATGGTATATATTGAGTATCACAATTTTAATACAATTTTTTTCCTTTCTTAAAATCTATATACACACATATGGTAAAATATGATTCAGTCTTTAAAAAGGGAGAGCCTGCCATTTGTGACAAGATGGATGAACCTAGAGGACATTATACTAAGTAAAATAAGCTAGACATGGAAAGAAAAATACTGCATGATCGCATTTATATGTGGGACCTGAAAAAAATAGAATATGTAGAAACAGAGAGAGTAGTGCTATGATTACAAGGAAGGCAGGACAGGGAGATGAAGGTCAAACAGTACAAATTTGCAGTTATGCAGGATAATAAGTCTAGAGACTTAATGTATAGCGTGGGAACTATAGTTGATATCTTATTGTACACTAGACAGTTGCTAAGAGAGTAGGTTTGAGGTACTCTTACCACAAAAGACAAAAAGAAAACTATGAGCGATAATGGAAATATTAATTTGCACGAATGCAGTCATTACTCACTATCTGTATGTGCATCAATACATTATGTTGCTCACTTTATTAAAAAAAATAAGAATTATGAAAGACGCTAATGACTTTATTTACAGTAGTATAGAGAGCACTGACAGCCCATGGTATGACCTGGCAGCAGATATATGCAAAATGTCATATTGGATGCTCCTAAGCAACCACTTATAAAAAATAAAAATCCAGAACAAGGGAGTGTAGAGAGGAAAAGAGGGATAGGGATGTGTGTGCCCCACTTAATGGACAAAATGCACACCTCTTGGGGGTGGGACACAATTATAAGAAGGACTCAACCTCACAAAGGTAAACATTATAACCTAATTCTTTGTACCCTCAAATTAATCTGAAACAATAAAAAAAGAAAATCAAAAAAAGAAAAAGAAATAAAAATCTGCCACTTATGAAAGTTGACTCAAGATGGATAAAAAATTGAAGTCTAAGACACAAAACAATAAAAATCCTAGAAGAAAATGTGGGATAAACTCTCAATGATGTCAGCCTGGAGAAAGATTTTATGACCGAGACTTCAGCAGCAATCACAATGACAACAAAAATAAACAAATGGGACTTAATTAAGCTGAAAAGCTTCTGCACAGCTAAGGACACAACAATTAAAGCAAATAGACAACCCTCAGAATGGAAAAAGATATTTGCATATTATGAATCTGGCAAAGGGCTGATAGCTAGAATCTACAGAGAACTCAAATTAGTCAACAAAATAGAAGCAAACAATCTCATCTATCACTGAGCAAGAGACACAAACAGAACCTTCACTGACCGAAGAGGACAGACAAATGGCCAAGAAATACATGAAAAGATGCTCATCTTCCCTAATCATCAGAGAAATGTAAACCAAAATCATCCTGAGATATCACCTAACCCCAGAGAGAATAGCCCACATCACAAAGTCCCAAAGTTGCAGATGCTGCCATGGTTGTGAGGAGAGGGGGACACTTTTACACTGTTGTGGGACTGCAAACTAATATAACCTCTATGGAAAGAAGTATGGAGAATCCTCAAAGAACTCAAAATAGATCTTCCATTTGACCCCACAATCCCATTACTGGCATCTACCCAGAAGGAAAAAAAAAATCATTTATCATAAGGACATTTGCACTAGATTGTTTATTGCAGTTCAATTTACAATTGCCGAGATGTGGAAATAACATAAATGCCCATCAGCCCAGGAAAGAAGTAATCAACTGTGGTATATGTATACCAGGGAATATTATTCAGCCATAAAAAAGATGGAGGCCTTGCATCTTTTATATTAACCTGGATGGAGTTGAAACACATTCTTCTTAGTAAAGTATCACAAGAATGGAAAAGCAAGTATCCAATGTACTCAATACTAATATGAAGCCAGTAGATGATCTAATACATGCCCACATAAGAGAAAAACTCAATTCAATTCAAGATGGGAGAGGGGAAGGCAGAAGGAAGAAGGGGGAGGATCAGTGTGCTCCAACTTAATGGGCACAATGTAAGAGTAAGGTGCATGACACAACTACAAGAGGGACTCTACCTAACAAATGCAAACATTGTAACCTAATTGACATTTAAGAAAAGAAAATTAAAATGTGTATAACTCTGTATATAATACTGTCAAACTTTTTTTTTTTTTGAGACAGAGCCTCAAGCTATCCCCCTGGGTACAGTGCCATGGCATCACAGCTCATAGCAACCTCCAGCTCCTGGGCTCAAGCGAGTCTCCTGCCTCCGCTTCCCAAGTAGCTGGGACCACAGGCGCCCGCCACAATACCTGGCCATTTTTTGGTTGCAGCTATCATTGTTGTTTGGCGGGCCCGGGCTGGGGATTCGAACCCGCCACCTTAGGTGTATGTGGCTGGCGCCTTAGCCGATTGAGCCACAGGCGCCGAGCCCTGTCAAACATTTTTAATAAACTAAAAAATACAATGAGATTGTCTGGTTGCTCCTCATGTCACTAGACAAAATGGAGAAAGAAAAGGATGAAGTCAGGGTTTGAAATTCCCAGCTCCAATGCTGCATAAATGGTCTGGAATCTTATATTTGCGCTCTGAAGGAGATCTGTATCTCCCGGAGCCGTAGGGCTGAGACTGCTAAAAATCAAACCCAGAGTTTCATCCTGTGACTGGCTGAATTCCACTGAAAGTTGAATTCTCAGCCTTGAAGGATATTTAACTGTAGACCCTGTTAAAACTGAAGGCAGTTATTGGAAAGAGATGGGATCCTGAATTTTGGAACGAGGATGCGTGAGAAGACCCTAATGAAACGGGGAACACAGAGCTCCTAAATTCTGATGGGTCTTCTTTGCTTGTGGAATAGGCTTCCCCATTCCCAGCGGGAGCGGCCCCTCTACCCTATCTGAGAAGAGGAACCCTGCTTGGGCTGAGGAAACTCCCATGAGGCAGTTGCTGAACCCACCCCCTTTGTTTCTATACTGATAATAGATTCAAGTCCAAGCATGCCCCTAAAGGTCAGGTGCAAAGTATGAACCACTGATATTCTAATGTAAACAGACAGAAATACAGGGAACATGTATCAAAATGGATATTAAAGGTATAGGATAATAGTGTAAGGAACATAAAGTGGGATCGGGCCAATTTTATTGATACTGTCACACTAAGCAGAGATTCTGGATTGAATGTTGCTGCTTATAAAGTTAGAAAAGACTCTTAACAGTTTGTTTAGCTGAAAGATGGCCCCCAGTGAATAAGCTGGAAATGCCACACCTACTTTGGTTTCAATAGTCGTACTTAATAACATGACATAGAGAAAGTTTAGGGATGAGGTTTTCCTCATTGACAAAGCTCTGTTATAAGCTCAAAATAATGATAAGCTTTGAGATGGAGCTTTCCCAGGCATCTTTGAGACAGGTAAAATAGCAACAGCTCACTGCGGATTAGTCTTTGAGGAGTTCCAAACCCACTCTGTTCCCTCCACGGGCTACAAGGCTGCTCGATTTCCCAGCTACTGTATTTCTAAGATCATAGGTCTTTAAGGCTACCATGAAGTTAGAGACCGGATTATGGGACTAGGGCGAGTAAAAATGCCACAGTGCTCTCTGTTCCTATCAAGATGTAGCTGTTTTATAGAATAAATCCTTCTTGGATTGTTACAAACCTTTGGTTAATTTTCACAGTTCTGAAAAGACACGTTTAATAAGTTTTTGCTAATGTTATCATTGCTTTTATGGAGGATTAGATTGGGGGGGGATTCTTATATCACTATGCCAGAAATACTTTCTCTATGCTGAGTATTTTCATATTCCTATCAATATTCTTCAGCTTTGTTTGGGACACAGGTGTAATACTTGGCATCAGAATGATCCTTTCTGAACCTGTCTTTAAAACGTGTTAGATGAGACCAGAGACTCATTTATTCTAGGGCTAATTTATCTTCTTACTACCAAAGCAAGACCCTCCTACTCAATAGCTTATGATTTATGAAGATTCCAGTTGAATAGTGGTAAGAAGATCTATTCTCTGTTCTGTGTGAGCACCACATAATGCTCCATCTGATATTTGAATGGTTTGCTTTCCAGCCTTCAGTTGTCTCTTCACATCAACGCACTGATCATTGTTCTCCTTAATAGTTATAGAAGACTCATAGAGTCTTAAGGAGAGAAGACTCTTCTTATAGAAGACTCTATGCAGATGTTTGGGGGTTCTCTCTCTGTATAACTCTCTTTTCCATGACACTGTCCTGTGATCTCCAGCTGCCTTGGTTTCCCCAAACTCTCAGCCCTATGTTCTCATCACGAGGGGTCCACCAGGGAACCTCAGGGAAGAGAGGTTCCCTCTCCCTGAATCATGGCCTGGAAATTCTCTCAAAGTAGCAAGCTTCAGCAATCATGGAACTTAATCCCATTACTAGACATCTACTGAGAAGAAAAAAAATTACAATTGCCAAGATGTGGAAACAACCTAAGTGCCCATCAACCCAGGAATGGATTAATAAATTGCGGTATGTTATATACCATGGAATATTATTCAGCCACAAAAAGATGGAGACTTTACATCTTTTATATTAACCTGGATGGAATTGAAACACATTCTTCTTAGTAAAGTATCACAAGAATGAAAAAGCAAGTATCCAATGTACTCAAGGCTAATATGAAGCCAGGAGACAACTAATACACACCCACAGAGGAGAAAAACTCATTTCCATTCAAGTTGGGGGGAGCAGCGGGGAGGAGAGGGGAGGGAGGAGGAAGGAAGGAGGTTGGTGTGGGCACAATGTAGGGGTATATGGCACACCTCCTGGGTATAGGACACAACTATAAGAGGGATTTGACTTAACAAATGCAAACATTGTAACCTAACCATTTATACCAGCAGTTCTCAACCTGTGGGTCACGACCCCTTTTTAACAATGAAAATACATTACAGTATTAGGAAGGTTGAGAACCACTGATTTATACCCTCATACTAATCTAAAAGTTAAAAAACACCAGCATGGAATTCTCCTCACTTGTTTCCCATCTTTCAGAGACCACTGTCCTTTATTGACTAAGGTGAATGTCTTGAAAAATCATTGTGTTACATGTTTTGTCTCATTTTTTGGTTGTTTCAAGTGTGAGGTTAAATTGAGTCCCTGTTATTTCCTTTGGGCCAGAAGCATAAATCCCTTCCATGACACAGTTTGTAAATTTAATCTGCATTATGAACATCTTCATCGCTTCTATAAGTCTAGACCAAAAACACAACAATCTAGCATGTGTCAATTTGTATAGTGTAAATCTCTCACCATCACCAATTTCTTTTTTTTTTTAATTTTTTTTAATTTCAACTCTTTATTTCAACTTATTACTTTGAAGGTTTTTTTTTAGTTTTTTTTTTTTTATTACTTCTTCCTCCTGTAGTGTTTTCTTGCCCCCCGGTGTAGTTGGGATCACAAGGTCTGGCTGTCTCGTTGTCCTGTTGTTATTGTAGTAGAGACGGGGTCTCACTCTGGCTCAACTGGCTCAGGGGGGTCTTAGCTGGTCTTGAACCTCTGAGCACAGGTGATTCGCCCGCCTCGGCCTCCCATAGCGCTGGGACAACAGGCGTGTGCCACCACGCCCGGCCACCATCACCAATTTCAAGCTACTGACATACATTAATATTTCTACTGCAGAAACACAATCGATGTAAATAATGATCTCAGGAGTCTAGATTACAGTAAAATGTAGTCAAATAAATAGGAAATTATGTTTTCAGAATTACTTTGCTTTTAACGTAATTTATTTAATTGGAAGTTGACACAACTTAATTGTTAATCATTGCACTGAATATACAGCTTACAAAGTTTCTACAAGTTTAAGAATCAGCTTTTGTGAGACTGTGTGCACCATCTACAGACTAGAATCACTGTGGAAGCATTGCTCTCAGCCAATGTGCAAGGAGCAAAATCGATCCACCTAGGGCCATGTCTGCATTCTCCCTGCTCACCCAGGATGTTGAGCCACCCTAACAAATAAAAAAAAAAACAAGCATCTGACCACCTTTTCCTCTCCAGGAAAAAAAAAAAAAAAGCATTGACAAAATTTCACCATTAAAAATCCATTACTATGGCTCAGCGCCTGTGGCTCAATCGGCTAAGGCGCCAGCCACATACACCTAAGGTGGCGGGTTCAAATCCCCAGCCCGGGCCCGCCAAACAACAATGATGGCTGCAACCAAAAAATGTTCGGGCATTGTGGCTGGTGCCTGTGGTCCCAGCTACTTGGGAGATTGAGGCAGGAGACTCGCTTGAGCCCAGGTGTTGGAGGTTGCTATGAGCTGTGATGCCATGGCACTCTACCCAGGGGGACAGCTTGAGGCTCCGTCTCAAAAAAAAAAAAATCCATTACTATGGATCTTGAAGTCATTTTGGTTGTTAAGAATCTTCTATTAAAATGGCAAAGTATTTCTTAGGAGAAGTAATACTTTAAGCCTTTTAATCAGCCAACACCTTTATGAATATTAGGCAGCTAAGTGAGAACAAGACTCAGTGTCATCCGTCCATCAGCACTGTGCTTGGCAGAGGCATTGAAGTAGATGGGGGAGGGAGATTAGAAGGGGAACACTAGAAATACTCCAATTTGAAAATGCCCTTCTCCTTGTCTTTCAGAAAGTTAGCTTCCGTATATCCACTTCCACCACTAGGTTTTTAAATTCTAAGAAAATAGCTGATGCCTTCTCCCATCTTGGCCTGACTGCTCCGTAGCAGGGAAGGTCTCAAGCGCTGCTAACAATTCTTCCTCGTCCATCTCCTCAAGAACGTTCTGATATTGGGGAGAGAAATTTGAAAGTAGGAAAAGATAACAAGGCCATCCACAAACCTCGCAAGTTTAAAATACCTTTACAACTGTCGCCATGCCAAGATATAAAAAAGCTAGAAGTGCTCAGCAGTTCACGTTAGAAAAAGACGACTACAATGAGAAACTAGAGAAAAAGGAAGAAGAATTTGCTAAAGAAAACTAGGTTTGCCATGCAATTGTCCTGTCTGATTTGCTAAGATATTTTTGCAAAGAATTTTAAAATGAAATAATAAATGAGTGATATGTTGCAGCCCATTAATAAATATCTGGAATGGGCTGAGCGCCTGTAGCTCAAGCAGCTAGGGCACCAGCCACATACACCAGAGCTGGCAGGTTTGAATCCAGCCCAAGCCTGTCAAACAACAATAACTGTACCCCCAAAATAGCTGGGCATTGTGGCAGGCGCCTGTCATCCCAGCTACTCGGGAGGCTGAGGCAAGAGAATCGCTGAAACCTAAGAGTTGGAGGTTGCTATGAGCTGTGACACCACAGCACTCTAACCAAATGACAGCTTGAGACTGTCTCAAATAAATAAATAAATATCTGGAATATAGACCACCTTTTTGTTTGTTTGTTTTTGGGTTTTATTTTCCAATTTTCCTGTTTTATTTTTTTTTCTTTATTAAATGATAGCTGTGTACATTAATGCAATCATGGGGTACAGTGCGGTGTTTTCATATACAATTTGAAGTGTTTTCATCAAACTGGTTAACATAGCCTTTGTGTCATTTTCTTAGTTATTGTGTTACGATGTTTATATTCTACTTTTAGAAAGATTCACTTGTACCCTTGAAAGATAAACCATAGAGGTGATCCCTCCAATCACCCTCCCTCCACCTATACACCCCCCTCGCCTCCCCTCCCACGCCCCTCCCCATATTCTTAGGCTATAATTAGGTTATAGCTTTCATATGAAAGCTGTGAACTAGTTTCATAATAGGGCTGAGTACATTGGACACTTTTTCTTCCATTCTTGTGATACTTTGCTCAGAAGAACATTCTCCAGCTCCATCCATGTGAACATGAAGGAGGTAAAGTCTCCATCTTTCTTTATGGCTGCATAGTATTCCATGGTGTACATATATGACAGTTTATCGATCCATTCATTATACCACCTTTTTAATCACCTTTTTGCAAGGCAAATGCTAACTGGGAACCGGACCAAGCCCCTCTAGCCACAATTAGCCATTCCTGTACACCAATGCACCAAGCAAGAAGTGCAAATTCCCAGTCAGCTACACAGAGTTTCCAGGGGCAGAACCCTGCTGACCTCTTACCTCTATAAAAAAAAAAAAAACATGTATCACACCCCCTCCCTGCAAGTCACCTTGTAAGATCCCCTCAGTACTTCCTAACCCCAGATCCCAGACAACCTCTCACTATATACCATGGGTGGAGTCTAATAATTTAGATTGTGTCACTCCAGACAGAAATAGGCAGAATTTACTTGTCCTCATCTACGCAGCTGTTTTGCATGTGAACGATTCCTTCTTCAGACTTCAGAATTTTGCCAAGGTAAGAAGAAACCCAAAGTAAGACAGAGCTCTGTCACGAGAAAGGATTTTAGTAAACATAGTCCAACCTCATAAAGAATCCAAAGGCAGAATCCTCCCTAGAGCTTAGATGGAACATGGTGGCTCTGTCTTCAAAAGCAACGTGAAATGGAACCCTAGATTGGCAGAAGTTATTTACCCAAAGGTTTTTGCTTCAATATATATATTTTATAGAGTGTTCTCTCCTGTCTCCATTTTACACTGAATGGACCAACCAGGAGAAAACTTTTTGCCTGTAGTGTAAAGTCACAAAACTTCACATATAATCTTGACTCTGCCACTTACTACTCCTTGGCTCTTGGAGAAAGGTATTCATTTCTGGGATGTTGAAATGATTCATCTATTTTTTATTTATTTTTTTTTGAGACGGAGCCTCAAGCTATCCCCCTGGGTAGAGTGCTATGGCATCACAGCTCATAGCAACCTCCAACTCCTGGGCTCAAGCGAGTCTCCTGCCTCAGCCTCCCAAGTAGCTGGGACCACAGGCGCCCACCACAATGCCCGGCCATTTTTTGGTTTCAGCCATCGTTGTTGTTTTGGCAGGCCCGGGCTGGGGATTCGAACCCGCAACCTTAGGTGTACGTGGCTGGCGCCTTAGCCAATTGAGCCACAGGCGCCAAGCCAATTCATCTATTTTTTAAAGGTAAATGGTCATTTCGTGAGGCAGGCAAGGGTCAGTGAAAGAATTGAATGGGACAGTGTAGATGAAAGAAATTCATGATCATAAATCTCTAAATAAATGCCAGATAAACAAAAACTAAAAAGAGAGCTCAAAAGCCTC
>CAUYQV010062840.1:0-29731 GCA_963574575.1 Galagoides demidoff
TTGTGGCCGGCGCCTGTGGTCCCAGCTACTTGGGAGACGGAGGCAGGAGACTCGCTTGAGCCCAGGAGTTGGAGGTTGCTATGAGCTGTGATGCCATGGCACTCTACCCAGGGGGATAGCTTGAGGCTCTGTCTCAAAAAAAATAAAAAAAATAAAAAAAAATAAATTCCCACTCTTTGCCAGGCACCATACTAGCCATTGAGAAAATAGCAATGAACAAAGTCTCAGTCCTTAAATTAACAAATATATAAATAAGATAATAAGTCTTCATTAACAAGGCTTTAATCTGTGGTTCCACAGAAACACAACAAAACATGTGCATCTGGCAATGGAACTTCAAAAAAATCATAGGAAAGAAGGCCGGGCCTGAAGACAGAGATTGGTAGTCATTTCTATAGACCTTCATTTAATTATTCATTCATTCACTTATATTTACCAAGCGGATACTCAGCACCACTGTTGACATTAGAAATACAGCAAAAAATTAGAAAGTCTCAGCTCTCATGGAATTTCTATTATTGAGTTGGGAGGCAGGCAGAAAACAAATCAACAAACGTGTCAAATACATGATAGATACTATGAAGAAAAATAAGGCAAAGCAAAGGTTAGAGGAAGTTTGCTGTTTTACATAATATGTTCTGCCAAGGCCCTCTTATAAGGTGATGTTTAAGTTAAGTCCTGAATAAAGAGAGGCAACATCCTTGTGGTTATCTGCAGAGAAACTATTTTAGACAGAGGGAATAAGTGCAAAGACCCTGTGGCAGGACAGTGTTTGGTTTGTTCAAAAACATTCCAAATTCCAGGAGGCCAGTGTGGCTGAAACAAAATGAAAGAGAAAGCAGTAGGAGACAAGGTGAAGAAAGTAGACTCTAGGACCTTGTATCGTTATAAGTACTTTGGCTCTTGTCTGAGTGAGACAGAAGACTTTGGAGAGTTGAGCAGAAGAGGCACACTGCATGACTGACACTCTAAAAGGATCGCTCAGACTGCTCTGCAAAGAAGAGACTTGGGGGGTGCATGAGGGCATAAGCAGGGAGACCAGCTGGGAGACAACTGTCTCATTGCCTTGATTGTCTCATGGTGGCCTGGCCCAGGATGGTAATGATGTAGGGGGTGGCATGGGATCTGGCTCCAAATATAAACTGATGGGTGGCAATGGGATCTGCTGATGGATTAGATGTGCACTATCAAAGAAATAAAAGAGTCTAATAACTCCAAGGCTTTTGGGGGGGATAGCTGGAAGAGGAGTTGCCATTTACTAAAGGAGAGGATTTTTTTTTTTTGAGATGGAGTGTCACTATGTTCCCTTCCATAGAGTGCTGTGGCATCACAGCCCACAGCAATTTCAAACTCTTGGCTTTAAGCGATTCTCTTGCCTCAGCCTCCCAAGTAGCTGGGACTACATGCGCCTGCCACAACGCCCAGCTATTTTTGTTGTTGTTGTTGTTGTTGTTGCAGTTGTCGTTGTTGTCTAGCAGGGTTCAAACCTGCCATCCTCCATGTATGTGGCCCGTGCCCTAACCACTGCACTATGGGCAGCCAAGCCAAATAGAAAAGATTGAGAAGTATATCTGAAGCTCCAAGAGAGAGTGAAGCAGCCTGCCTTTCTTTTTGAACAATTTCATGCAAAAACTGATATGGAGGCCAAGCAAGATGAGGCATCCATGAGAAGGAACAAGGGACACTGTGGTTGGCATAGGTTATCAGAGCCCAAGATGGAAAAAGACAATGTCTGCAAGGGGTGTGAAGAAAGCAGTGGCAGTGATGGGAACCACTTACTTACAAAGCAATTAATTCAATAAGAAGAGAGAAGAATGTTATAAAATGGAGAAAGAGAAAAATAAACCTTCTAGTATTGGATTGGAATGGAAGGCGAGGTCATTATTTTCTACATAGAGCAGTCAATAGAAGATAGGTAGATTAGACAGATCAGCGGTTCTCAACCTGTGGGTCACGGCCCCTCCTTAACAATTAAATACATTGTGGCCTTAGGAAGGTTGAGAACCACTGAGATAGATAGGCAGCTGTAGATATATATGAAGGCTGTTCAGAAAGTATCCAGCCTTGTAATATGGAATGGCTGAATACTTTTGGGACAGACAATATACCTGTGTATAATAATAGATATATTTCCTTGCACTGTCCAGAGAGTCCCAAGAACAATGAGCACATCCAGGACTCAGATCTTGACTTCTACGTATCATTCTCCTTTAAAAGAATAAAGGTCCCTTGGAGAAATGGCTGATCCTGGGAATGGGCAAAGAAAAAGTACAAGATGAGCCTGGAACATCTTACTGTGCCAGAAGGTGGACAAGTGCCCAAAGAATTACGGAGATGGAAGCCAGGTAGGCAGCTGGACCAAATATGACAAATTTTGAGCAGCCAAATAAATAATGAAGCAATGAGGAAAACCCTCAACATCTGTAATATAACTGCCAAAGATACATCGCCCAAATCTAATCATGAGGAAACAACAGATCAACCCAAATTGAAGTATCTGCGATACAACTGGTCTGTGGTCTTCTAAATTGTCCTGGTCATGAAAGTAAGGGAAAGGCTTAGGCAGTGTCTCAGAAGGAAGGAGACTGGAAAGACATGACAACTAAATGCAATGAATAATTCTGAACTGGATGTTTCTGTTATAAAGGATTCCACTAGGCCAACTGATGAAAGTCCAGTAACACCTGGGAGTTAGATAGTACTAATGTATCAGTGTTAATTTTCTGATTATTCCCATCTTGTTAGGTGGAAGGAGAATATCCTTATATATACTAAAGTATCAAGGAGTAATGGAGTGTCATGTAGGCAACTCACAAGTGGTTCAGAGAAGGAGGCAGTTCTTTGTACTATTATTGTAATTTTTCTTTTCCTTTGAATTATTTCAAAGGAAAAAGGCAAGGAAAGAGTGAGTGGAATCCCTAGGCAGTGGAGAGTGAGAGGAAGGCCAGGCAATGCAAAAGCAGTCACTGACCATGAAGAGTTGCATATGCCTAAGCAGAGAGAGGGCAGTGAATTATCTGTAGAGTTGCAAAATGACCGAAGAGAATTAAAAGAAAAGGGTATTGAATTATTTTTAAAAATTCTGTGTCATGAATCACAGCAGCATCTTCATACTATTTGCCATAAAATAGAAAATAAATCAGCTAGTCCATTCACATACAACACTGGATGTGCATATGGTGGGAGCAGCTAACAACTTCTTGGCTTCTCTGAGCCCTAAGATTCAGAGGTTGGAAACCTGTTCTCACTACAAACCACTACACTTTCAAAAAGAAAATTCCAGTGACATAATGATATTAGCTCTTCTCAGGAGGACAGGTCTCCCAATAGCTAGTTTTTAAAGGGTTCCTTCTGAAATTAAGTGTATTCTGATGATATTTTAATAATTTGATGCTCACATTTTGGGCCAAATTATTCTTATATGGAATTATTATGGTGCACAAATAATACATGTTCATTTTAGACAAATGAAAAGTTCAGAGAAACAGAGGACAAATTTAAAACACCTATACTCCCACTATCCAAAAAACAATTTGTTAACATTTTGATGCCTATTTTAAAATGCAAATCACATCTATAAATTTTTGTTGCAGTAAAAAAGAGACCCTGTCCTGTGCTATTTTGTATCTTGCATACACTCTCCTCCCCCAATGTAGAGCAAGTCTTCAGTAACTAAATATACTTCAATTGCCTCATTTTTAAGGACGCGGAGAGGAATTCCATTGAGCACATGGGCGGTGACTTATGTAACCGTTTCTATTTTAGGACTTATACTTTGGGCGTGGTGAGATCGTGCTGCAGAACCTGCGGAGGTTGCTCAGACCACTAGAGAAGATGGGAGGTCGGGGGACAGCTAGATCGTTGGGCACGGTTTTAAGCACACAGAGACAGAGGAAGGGGGGTCAGTAAGGCCGTGGCCAGCAAAAAGCAAAAAGCCTGTGGACTCGGATTTGCGATCCACACGAGGGCAGACCTAAGGGCCAAGGGCACCGGATGGGTAGAACACCCGCCCAGACTGTAGCGAGACCCCAAGCCAGTGGCAACTGCGCGCGGTCCAGGCACCCAAGCTGGTGCGCCGCTGCTTGGTACCAACAGAGGGTGCTGTGTCCTCAGCAGTTCACGGTGGGCGGCTCCCAGATGTCGGCCAGATGTGGACAGCTGGACCGCGGCGTGAAGCTCTACTCAAGACCCTGTAGACCCACAGGCTGGTGGAGGGAGAGCAAAATCGGCAGGCAAGGGGCAAGGGTGGCAGAAAGACTCCACCGTTGCTGCTCTGCCGACTCCCAGATTGCCTTCCCTTGTTGGGCAGAAGGGAGGAGCCTCCTACCCAGAGGAGGCGCTGTTTTCTGATTCCCGCAAAAGTTCAGTAAAGCCTGGCAGAGGCCCTGGGGCTGGCTCAGCAAGAATGAGATGGGTCCCTCGGGCGGGAGTGGGGCTTGGGGACTGGAGCCAGGAGAGAACCACTTGGCAGTCTGTGGCGGGAAAGAGAGCTTGCCTTGAGGACCTTGAACTTTTTGAGAACCCAGTTCTTGACTCCAAACGCTCCAGCGCGCGCGCGCACACACACACACAGACACACACACACACACACACACACATATCCTTCCAGCGCTCTTTCTGCCCTGGGTGCAGTGTGCATTTGAGGAATGAGAAACTGAGGCAATGTAGGGCAGACACTCAGTAAATCTTTTCTCCCCAAATCGTCTGGAGTGGAGAAGCTGGGTTACAGGGCCCGCCCGAAGTTCCAAATAAGGAGCCTGGAGCCAAGGACAACCCAAGGGACCCCCGCCTTCTTGACCTGTCTGCTGCCCCTCCACTCCTCAGCAGCTCCCCAGGCTCCGCCGGGCTTTATCAAATCGCTGCGCACTGCTGTAATTGGCAGCGCTGACCTGACCTGGCGGAAGACCCAGGGGCGGGCGAGAGGCTTTGCAGGGCTTTGGCCCACGGTCTGGGCTGCATCTTCACTGGGGAAGAGGGAAGGGACCGGCCCTTTAGCTCCGCAGGCCCGGCTTCGGAGGAAACCAAAAGGCCTTTGGGTCGGTAGTGGGGATCCCTTTCCTGGAAACAGGATTGGGGAAAGGTTGAACCCCAGCAAGAGTGCGGAGGTGGTGGGGGGAGGAGCAGAATGCCTTGGGAGACCTCAGGGGGGTAGAGGTAACAGATTCAAAATTCCCCACCCAAACCCCAGATTCCCTAGTTCTTCTGGTCCGAGACTCCTCCCACCTCCCCATTCTGCCTCCCCCGTAACCTCCCTTCTTGTATCCTCAGGTCGCTCCCACCCTGGTGAAGAATGTGCCCTCCTAGCTCACCCTTGCCATGGTAACGGCACACCCCCACCCCCGCGCATCGCAGCTGCCCGGCCTGGCCCCGCTGGCGGCAAGAAAAGGGGGGGGGGCGGGCGCCTCCCAGCCCTGAGGACACACCTCGGCTGCGCTGGTTGCCATAGCAACCGAAGGCATTTGGAAGCGCGCAGCCGCGAAGTGGCAACCGGCTCTCCTTAAGATCCCTCATCCCGCTAACCCGCCCGCAGAGTATCAGGCGAGAGACCTGAGTTGTGCCCCCACAACTTCAAGGACAGGTCCAGAGAGGAACTATAGGGCGTCCCCGCTTCCATGCATGACGACTCTAGGGAGAGAGGCAGCTGGAGGGCCCCAAAGAGTCTAGAACCTAAAAAGGGATCCCCCTGTCGCCAGCCTGCTCCCCCCCAGCAGAGCCTGAGGGGAGGGCTGGCAGCAGGAAGCCAGGGAAGGGCCAGGAGGCGCACAGGCCCCACAGCAGAGCGGTGATTACAGGGACCTGTCCCTCCCGCCCCCGGCTCCCACTCTCATTAAGTCATTTTTTCCCCAGTTGGAAAGTCCCCGTGCCTTGAGCGCAGGAGTTGGGGCGACCGCAGGCAGCTGCCGGCAACCACATTAGAAGGGGGGGGCGAGGGAGGAGGGGTCCGCGACTATGGGCTGGCCATGCTCCAACGTGGAAGCCCCACTACCAGGGACTAACTGGGGGCGCACTAATTCGGAGAAAGAAGGTGACCTCTTTGCAGGAGGAAGAAGTAGGAGGAAGGAGGGAACTTACAGAATAAAGGTAGAGGACAGATCAGATCAGGAAGACAGTGGTGGGGTTAAGGACCAGGGAGAAGATGCCTGTTTGAGGTGGGATCAAAATACAGGCATCTTTTCCCAAAGCCGCAGGGTCAGAAAAAAAGTTGGGAGGGGTTTTCAAAGGTACACTTGGAACTGTGAAAGTTCCCCCTGTGGGTGAGAAACGAGATCAAGGCCATCTAGCCCTCAGCCTACAAGGAAGTAACCTAGTGTCCATGAGGTGAAAGGTGTTGGTAGTGGGGGAAGTTCTCTCCTGCTCTGAATAATCTCTGGCTACCTTCTGTTCCTATTTCCAAATCACCCTTGGTCCTTCCCAAGCTATTGGCAAGTTTTTCCTCCCATCTAAACTCCACCCGCCCACTTTATTTCAACCCATATCCCCTATTTCCCATAAGCTCTTTGATCCCTTCCTCACCCTTCAGCCCAGTGGCTCTTGGACCCCATTTTCCCATTCCTCATTACCTCTGCATCTCCCTAATTTAGGGCTTTCACCCAGTCCCATGCACCCTTTTTCAATTGTGGGATCCAGCTTTGGTCCCAGATTCTAGTCAGCTTCTGGCCCAGACACCATATTTGTTCTTTCCCCAACTTTTTCTTCCCTCCTTCACAGGTCTGGTTAGCATGTATCAGATCACCACAACTTGACTCACTAGAACATGCTCCCTCCCCTGCAACTCAGTGTCCAGCCCCCTGCTCCTCCCTACCACCCACCCCTCCCTCTAGTGGCAGCACCTCTGCAGTTGCTGCTCCTACCGTACCTTATTTTCCAACCAGATTCTCTGTCATCTTCGTTCTCCCCACCCCCAGCTCTGTCCTCCTTAAGCCTGAAAGGCAGAGGAGGGTGAGGCCAAGGCTAATGCTGCAGTGGACAGAACTGCTGGATGTGTGAGCACCCCTCCCCAGGCCTCCATTTCCTCCACCCCTCCTCTCCTTCTCCCTGGGGTGGAAAAGCCAGCCCCCACAGCTCTCTCCTGGGTGAACAAGAGGAAAGGAATGAGGCAGGTGTGTCTGGCTGCTCCTCACCCCTCCTCCTGGGGGACTCTCACATGCCTGACTGTGAGGCTGTCTTTTGGGGGATGGGGAGAGAAACCCCGTCCTATACAAAGCCGGCAGAGAGTTCTTCTCATTTGGAAGAGCATGCTGCTACGGACATGTCTGGGAGCTGCTGGGATGCAAGCAATTGAAGGGAAGGGAGCTGAAAGCAAACTAGTGGGGGCAAATCTCCCAGCTGGTGGGCTTACAGGAGTACATCACCTTGACAGCCTCCTTTCCTTGTCACTCCTACGCAGAGATAAGGAGACGTGGGATAGGGGCTGGGAAATATGAGGGTGTGTGCAGGCCAGCAACCGGGGAAAGGAAAAAGTCTTTGTCTTTCTCTGGGTCATCAAGAGAGGTGTCATATGGCCATAAACTGAGGCAGACAGCAGAATCCCCAGGTGTGAGCAGCAGGAGGTCTGGACCAAGTAGGTGAAGTGTTCCTTCCCTGCCCACCTCCCTCTTTACCATCATTCTCTTGAAAGGTCTATTCCAGAGGGCCAGGTGCGGTGGCTCATGCCTATAATCCTAGCATTCTGGGAGGCCAAGGCAGGTGGATTGACTGAGCTCACAAGTCAGAGACCAGTCTGAGCCAGAGTGAGGCTGAGGCACCGGGATCTCTTAAGCCCAAGAGTGTGAGGTTGCTGTGAGCTGTGACATCACAGCACTCTACCAGGGGTGACAAAGTGAGACTCTGTCTCAAAAAAAGAAAAGTCTGTTCAAGAAAAATTTCAAATCTGAGAGCCAAGGAGAATACAACACTGGACCCAAACTACCAGCTCAGCAGTGTCCTTGTGGGAACATGAATGTGGGAAGTGACTATTGACCTGCTAAAGGACACCCTGATATGGGGATCTGGAGACACAAGAGGCCTAGGAAGGATGTTTCTGCCCCACCCCCAGCCTTACCTACATACCCTGCCTCTCCTGCCTGGACTCAGAGAGACCAGAATCCAGACAGTGAGTCTCCAGGCCCTCCCCCGCCACCCTCTTCCCAGCCGCACCTCCTGGCCCCACCTGCTCCCTGGGGCGCTGGGCTGGGTTGAGCTGGGTCTTGCCCAGGATTACTCCTCTCCATGCCTCCTGTCTCTGCCGCGGTTGCTGCTGGGCATGGCCACTCGTCCTGGCTTGTGGCAGAGGACTCAGACACAAGGTGGGCGGTTAGTGCTCTGGCACCATGGACTCCAGATCCAGCCCCTTCTTGACATCCCCACTGCTTCCCTCCAGTCCAGGCCCCATCTCTGGTTTGGAGGATGGTTGTAGCCTCCTCAGTGACTTTCCAGCTGTCACCCACCTTGTCTCCCCCATCAGCCTGTTGCCCATAAGCAATCCATGTGGGAATCAGACCAGGGCACACCCCTTATTAAAACTCTCTGAAAGTTCCCATTTTGCATAAATGAACTCCCAACCTCTTACCTTGGCCTTTGCCCTCCCTCTAAGTTCCTCTGCTATTGATCTGCCCCTCGATTTCTTCAACCCAATAACAATGGCCTCTTTGCTGTTCCTCCAACTAGACAGAGCTCTTTCTTACCTCAGAGCTTTTGCAGTCACATGGCTGGAAAGCCCTTATCCTCAGTCAGCATGGCTCTCCTTCCCTGGGTGTAGGGCTCACCATGAGTATCACAACTCAGAGGCCTTCCCTGAACACTGGCTTTATCTGAGAGGCCCACTCCCCACAAATCACTGTCCACCCAGCAGTCTACTTTCACATAGAATTGTCTAAAATAACCTTGTTTGTGTATTTACTTGTTTATTGTCCATCCCCTCAGCAAGAATATAATCTCCAAGAGGACAGGTGTTGTGTCTCTCTTATTCACATCTGTATCCCCAGTCCCTCTTATCCCCCCCCACAGTGCCACAAAGAGTGCAAAATAAATATTTCTCAAATGGACGACGAGGGACATGGCAAAGGCAGAGGCCAGTGGGAAGGTATCTGGGGACTTTATAGAATAACTTCAGCTCAATAATGTCCATTTCTTCCTCTAATCTTCCTGCCCATCAGCTTCCATTCATTCTCCCCCTGCTCCAGGAAAAAGGGAGTCTGCTGACACTTGCCTCCCGGGTGTGGGGGCAAACCCCAGTCCAACTGTGGGGGGAGGCCAATCAGTCCTAGAGCTCACAGAGGTGAGGGCTATGGTTCAGGCAGGCCCGGACTGTCCTGTGATTGCAGACCCTCAGAGCCAGGAGGGTCCTATAAGATCACGCGGTCCGACTTCCTCTCCTCGGAACCAAAGTGATGCTGCCTGACCAGGATTGAAAACCGTAGACCTCAGGCTCAAGGAATGGAACCTTGCTCAGGGAACCCTGAGCCGCTCACTTGCAGACGCTGACCCATTCGGTGATGCGGCACTCTTCGCAGACCACGAAGCAGCACCAGTGGAAACGACAATGACAGCGTTCGCTGCGCGTTTGGCGCAGGATGTTGTGGCCGCGGCCGCAGCACATGCTGCCACAGCCATCAGGGCCCGTGCTGCTCTTGTTGCACAGGCGGCCTACGGTGCCTGCGGAGTCTAGGCGCGGCTCGCGCTCGCAGAAGTCGGGCGACTTCTCAAAGTAGACCAGGTCAGCGGGGCTGGCCCGGCGGCGCTGCCCGGGAGCGCCCGGGGCTGGCGAGGGTGCCCCCGCGGGGCCGGGCTCCAGCTGGCCGCCGTTGCGGTTGTGCGGCCGGATGAGCGTGGCGCGGTGGAAGCGGCTGCGCAGCAGCGCCCCCACCGCGCGGAACTCTGGCGTCACCTGCCAGCAAGTCTTGAGCTGGCAGCTGCCTGACGTGCCATGGCACTTGCACTTCCGCCGCATGTTCTCCATCACTGCCTGCGGAGGGAGGCACTATGAGGGCCAGCCCCACTACCAACGCTGAACCCACTTCCATCGCGAAACAGGGAACCCAGAGCCAGGCAGTCAGAACTATACCTGCTCTTCTGCCTCTCCCACCCGCCTCCCACCAGGCCAGGCCCTGGGGGAATTCCCTCCTTCCGGCGCCCCTCCACTCCTGCCAGCTTTCCTCCGCAGCTGCAGGGGGCCCTTGGGGCTGGAGCTCTTGCTTCCTGAGGGGGGATCCCACATCGTCAGGGAAATTCCCTCTCCTTCCATCCCTGGGGTAGGGTCCAGGAGCAGGTGGGTGCTGGCCCACTACATCCCAGCCCCAAAGCCTCTGGCCTTATTCCAAGCTGTGAGTCTAAGAAAGCCCAGGTCTACACTCTTCCCAACCTCTGGTCCTGCCTATCTTTTGTGGGGAGTCAAAGGAGAGTGCACAGGAGCTGAAGAGACTGTCCCCCACCACCACCACCAAATACTGGCTGGAGCTTAATTCTCTGCCCTGTGCTAAATGTCAGGGTACCTCCTAGGAAGTGAGCACCAACAGGAGCCAAAGTTCTACCTGAATCCATAATAGAAGCCAGAGAGAGCCCAGTGAAAGTGGAAAGGGCCCCCAGGCCTCCAAGGTAGTTGATTATGGGGACATAGCCTACCCATCCCCAGTCAGCCTGAAACTGTTCCTCCCAAAGAACACCTTGGAAGCTGCCTGTAGTTCAGTGGTTAGGGCGCTGGCCACATGCTCTGAACCCAGGCCTGCTAAACAAACAAAAAAACCCCACCACCTTGGCATTATCCTCACCAGAGACCTGGGAGGAAGTTGGCCACATCCTCCTTTCACCCACTTCACTCCAAAATCACACCTTCAGACAAGGAGAGCAATAGGGCCCCCAGAGAGGGACCCTGCCCCCCCATGTCTTAAAGGACTCTGCAGCTTATATGTGCAGCCTGTGGTGACAGCACCATGTGGGAACCAGCCCAATGCCTCCCTAAGCCAACAGCTCCAGAACATCTGCTTCCCACAGGCAGCAGCCATTAATTAGCCAGTTTAACTAGAGGAGGAGGAGATATAGAGGTATGAGCTAGGATGGGAGCAAAGCTTGGGAACAGAGCTGCATGGACACGGCAGGCTGTGTGGGAGCTGGACATGACCTGAGGGCTAGTGTGCCTCAGTTTACCCTGCCTCTACATCAAGATGGGAATTGTTAAATCAGCTTAGAGTCTTTGTGGAGGAAGAAAATGAAATAGTCATGGGCTAAGAGGCCAAGAGAAAGAATAGTGACAGGAAGCCAGTAACAAGACCTGAGCTGGCTGGGGAGGGTCAAGAGAAGGGATGAGAATGGATGGCCAGAAAAGGAAGGTGCTGAGCTACCATGAAGGCCAACGGGGCATCAGAGAGTAGGCTGACAATGTAGAACAAAAGAGCACAGGCTCAGACCTCAACTACCTGCAGATGAATCTTGCCTCTACCACTTTCTCACTAATTGCATCACTTTGGGCAAGCTTCTTGGTCAATCTGCTCCTCAGTTTCCTCACTTAAACCTAAGGTTAGTAATAGTCCCCACCTCATTAGTTGTAAGGATTAAATAGGTTCATGTGTAGGAAACTGCTCGGGAGAGTGCCTAACACATAGTAAGCACTCAATAAATGCAGGCTATCATTACTTTCTTCTTCTGTTTATTTCTTTAACTTATTTTTTTTTTTTGAGACAGAGCCTCAAGCTATCCCCCTGGGTAGAGTGCCATGGCATCACAGCTCACAGCAACCTCCAACTCCTGGGCTCAAGCAAGTCTCCTGCCTCTGCCTCCCAAGTGGCTGGGACCACAGGTGCCTGCCACAACGCCCGGCCATTTTTTAGTTGCAGCCATCATTGTTGTTTGGCAGGCCCGGGCTGGGGATTCGAACCCACCACCTTAGGTGTACGTGGCTGGCGCCTTAGCCGACTAAGCCACAGGTGCCGATCCTATTTTTTTTTTTTTTTAAGAGACAGAGTCTCATTTTATTGCCCTGGGTAGAGTGCTGTGGTGTCACAGCTCACAGCAACCTCCAACTCCTGGGCTTAGGTGATTCTCCTGCCTCAGCCTCCTGAGTAGCTGGGACTACAGGCGTCCGCCACAATGCCTGGCTATTTTGTTGTTGCAGTTTAGCTGGGGCCGGTGCCCTACTCACTGAGCCACAGGCGCCGCCCTATACATTTTATATTGAGTCATTAATTTCTCTGGAGTTAAACTCCAAGAACACAATTTCAATTTCTGTTCTTCCACTTCAAAAAGTAAAAAATTTTAAATTTCACAAAAATTGAGAAAAGATTTTAATGCCTAAGAAATATGTAAATACTGTCTAGAGAATTAAGAAAAGACATCAACCCAACAAAAAAATGCAAAAAAAAAAAGAATAGAAAAGAATAACCAGACTTCTATTTGTAGGGATGGAGGGAGGATGGATCGGCTTCACTAGTATTTAGGGGAATGCAAATTAGAATCATATCCTTCAAAATAAACAAAAATGTAAATAAGGTCTGACAACACCAAATGTTAGTCAGATTTAGAGCATCAGAACTTTCACACATTCTGAAGGAAAGTACGCACTGACAGACCATTTTAGAGAACCATCCAGCAAGATTTACTAAATTTGAAGGTATGCTTACCCTACAATCCAGCAACCCCACTGTCAGAAATAGGCCAGTAACTAGAAAAGACATGTTTCTAAAGAATTGTCAGTAAGCACGTCAAAAGATGTGGCAAAACTGGAACCCTTGTGCACTGCATAGCCTCTGTTTTCTATAACTGCAGGCTGCACCCTGCAGTTCCTCAAATTAAACACAGGATTACCATATAATTAAACAATTCCACTTCTAGATATCTAACTAATAAAACTGAAAGCATAGACTCAAACAGATAATTTTGTTTATTTGTTTGTTTAGCAGGCCCGGGCCTGGTTTGAACCCACCAGCCCCGGAGAACGTGGCTAGCACCCTAACCACTGAGCATGGCTGCCCACACTCAAACAGATTATTTGTATACACCACTGTGCAAGCAGCCTTATTCATAATATCCAAAGATAGACGCTACTCAAATGTACATGAACAACGGATAAAAATGTGGTAATGCACAAAATGGAATATTATTCAGTCTTTAAAAAGAACGGAATTCTGACACATGCTACAGCATGGATGAAACTTGAAAACACTATGCTAAGTAAAATAAACCAGACACAAAAGAGCAAATATTACAAATATTATATGCTTCCACTTATATAAGATACCCAGAATAGGCAAATTCAGAGAGACAGAAAATAGAATAGAGGTTACTAGGTACTGGAAGGAGGTGTAAAAGGAGTTATTATTTAACTGATAAGGTTTCTACCAATTAAAAATTGGTATGATGAAAAAGTTCTGAAAACAGGTACTAGTGGCTGCACAACATTGTATACGTGCTTAATGCCACTGAAGTGTAAACCCTAAAATGGTTAAAACAGGACTGAACTTAAAAATGGTTAAAATAGGCCAGGCACAGTGGCTGATACCTGTAACCCCAGCATTGTAGGAGGCCAAGGCAGGAGGATCACTTGAGCCCAAAAGTTCAAGACCAGCCTGGGCAACATAATGAGACTTCTCCACAGAAAATTTAAAAATTACCCAGGAATGGTGGCATGCACCTGTAGTCCCAGTTACTTGGGAGGCTACTTGAGCTCAGAAGGATGACTTGAGCTCAGAAGTTAGATTAGAGCAGCAGTGGGCTATAATCTCATCATTGCACTCCAGCCTAGGTGACAATTAAAAAAAAGTTAAAATGATAAACATTGTTGTGTATCACTGTTGTGTGTGTGTGTGTCTGTAGAGACCGAGTCTCATTTTATCACCCTTGGTAGAGTGCCATGGCGTCACACAGCTCACAGCAACCTCCAAATCCTGAGCTTAGGTGATTCTCCTGCCTCAGCCTCCCAAGTAGCTGGGACTACAGGCACCCACCAAAACACCTGGTTTTTTTTTGTTATTGTAGTTTGGCCAGGGCTGGATTTGAACCTGCCACCCTCAGTATATGGGGCCAGCGCCTTACTCACCGAGCCACAGGCACCGCCCTGTTGTGTATATATTTTTCACTGTATATCATCGTTGTGTCATCACAATAAAAAAATTACAAGATGTCACTTCACATCAATTAGGATGGCTATAATAAAAATGACAGTAAGTGCTGGTGAGAATGTGGGGCAACTGTAACCCTCATACGCTGCTATTGGGAATGTAAATAGTATAGCAACTTTGGAAAACAATATGGCAATTCCTCTTGAGTTTAAACAGTGTTACCGTATGACCCAATAATTCCACTCCTAAGTATATACCCAGGAGAAATGGAAACATATGTCCATATAAAATCTTGCACACTATTCATAAGAGCCAAAAAGTAGAACTAACCCACCTGTCCATCAAATGATGAATGGATATTCATTCATGTGGTATGTAACCATACAAAGGGATATTGTTCAGATAAAAAGGAACGCAATACTGATATCTATTGCAACACAAATATTAAAAACATACTAAGTAAAAGAAGCCAGTCACAAAAGAACCACATTATATGTGATTCCAATTATGTGAACTGTCCAAAATAGATAGATCTATAAGAGGAAGTAGATTAGTGGTTGTCTAGGGAATGTAGGGAGTGGGGGAAATGGTGAGTGATTTATAACAAATAAGGATTTCTTCTTAGGGTTATAAAAAATATTCCAAAATTGATTGTGGTGAAGGTTGTACAACTCTGTGAATATATTAAAAGCCACTGAATTGTATTTTTAAATAAGTTATATGGTATGCAAAGTATATCTCCAAAGAACTATTACCAAAACAATAACAAAAAGTTCTCAATCAATAAGCAACACAAACTTCCATTTCATAATTTAAATCATAAATTCCCTCAGAAGGTATAAGTCGAATTTAAATTTCCCAAGATATAAATGACTAGAAGGAAAAACCCCAGGGATATTACTGGGTTTCCGAAAAGGGCAGAAGAATCACCTACACAAGGACACAAATGAGGGAGGAAAAAATCTGGAGCAATAAGGAAAACTTCAACTTCTTCATAATATAACCTTTATAGCCTAGAGCCCTCATTCTCTAAGAGATTATTATACATATTTACTCAACTGCCCAAAAATTAATGAAAATGTAGTGGTCTTTGTAAACAAATATGTTACTCATTGTAGCTAGAAGTGTATTAGGGTATTTTTCATAGACGGTGAGATCTGGGCTAAGTACAGCAAAATCTTATCATAGTGACAGACTGAAAAATGGTTACCTCCTATTAGCAAGCAAAAGAAAAGATGACTGGCTACAGCAAAATCTGAAATTTGTAGCTGCTAATATCTAAAAGCTCATAAAAGAACAGAAAGCAAAACAAAATACTGACATAATGATTAAACTTCAGCCCCTTTAAAGCATGTCTTTATAGGTGCAAATGACTTAGCCTTATCAGTCAGCAGGGGTTTGCAAATTAAAATAATTTTTACTGATCTTAGGGGCAAACTAAAAAGAATAATGACAGCAAATAACTAGCTAGGATATTAGGACACAGGCACTTGTACTGGTGCTTATGTGAAGTGCTACAAACCTTCTAAACCAGCAGTTCTCTACCTGTGGGTGGCGACTCCTTTGGGGGTCTCCTGCATATCAGATATTTACATTACAATTCATAACAGTAGCAAAATTACAGTTAGTTATGAAGTAGCAACAAAAATAATTTTATGGTTGGGGCTCACCACAACATGAGGAACCGTATTAAAGGATTGTGGCATTAGGAAGGTTGAGAACCACTGTTCTAAACCATAATCTGTAACAAAATAGCTATTAAGAAAAAAATAATAGACTCAGCGCCTGTGGCTCAAGCAGCTAAGGCGCCAGCGGGTTCAAATACAGTCCGGCCCACCAAATGACAATGACGGCTAAAACCAAAAAACAGCCGGGCATTGTGGCAAGTGCCTGCAGTCCCAGGCACTTGGGAGGAGGAGGCAGGAGAATCGCTTTAGCCCAGGGGTTGGAGGTTGCTGTGAGCTGTGATGCCATAGCACTCTACTCAGGGGAACAGCTTGAGTCTCTGTCTCATATAAAAAAAAAAAAAAGAAAGAAAGAAAAGAAAAGAAAAAATAATAAAAGGTGTTCAAGACATCCACAAATAAAACTATTAAAGGTAAGGTTATTGATGAAAATTGAGCACCTAAATAATAAAAACATTATACCATGTTCATGAATTGAAGAATCATTGAAAAGATATCACTTTTACCTGAATTAATCTAAAAATTTAATGCAATACAGAAAAAAATCCCAATAGTATATGTGTGTGCATGGTATATGAAACACTGATTTTAAAATTTATATAGAAAAGCAAAAGGTCAAGTGTAACTGAAACCCTCCTGAAAAAAGGAAAAAGGTAGAAGTACCTGTTCTAACTGCTATCAAGACCTTTTATAAAATTATAGTAATTAAGGTAAGGACAGATCAAGGAGGGGAACCTTCCGGCCTTAAGGACACACATGTGGTCTTCTAGGTTCTTCAGTACAGCCTTTTGACTGGATCCAAATTTTGCAGAACAAATCCTTTTATTTTTACTAATACATTTTTGTTCATATTTTATATTTTTATTTTATTTTTAAAAATGAAATATATTTAAAATACCAAAGAATAAGATGTTTCAACAAAATAATCCTCCCAGATAGACTGGCACAATTAGAACAATAGTAAACCGTAAAGGATAAATTGACAGTTGCTACATTCATGATTTAGTTCCAACTTCCTTCCCCTGCCTGCCTGGCACCACTACTATCAGGCTGGCTGACAAAGAGTTTATGGGGATTTGAGTGTGACAGTCTGTTACCAGCTTCTGATGATGGTACACTGTGTTTCAGTTTCAAGTGGAGTTTGTGAATAGTTGTATAGCTCAATAGTATTTTTTAGTTCTGACTGCTTAACAGCCCGTTATATCAAAGAAGACCAAGAGAGCACTAAAGGAAGAAAACAGACTTTTAAATGAGGACAGGGAATGGCAATATTATCTTGTACCCACTAAAGGTAAGATAATTTGCTTCCTTTGTGATAACTACAATATCAGCATTAAAGAAATTCCATGCTCATCAGTGTAACAACACTCATCAGGACCTTAATTTATTTATTTAGAGACAGTCTCACTCTGTCACTATGAATAGAGTGCTGTGGTGTCATTTCAGCTCATAGCAACCTCAAACTCTTGGGCTCAGGTGATCCTTTTGTTTCAGCCTTTCTCAGCCTCCCAAGTAGCAAGGGCTACAGGTGCCTACCACTACGCCCAACTAGTTTCTCCTATTTTTAGTACAGACGGGGTCTTGCTCAATAAAACAACTTGAATCCATTCATTTCTTTGTCTATATGTGGTATATGTAGCCAAAAATCCAAGCATTTTGAAAAAAGCTATTTTTTTTAAAACATCACTTGTTCAAAAGGAAATTTTGAATGAACATTTTTTTCCACCTAGCAAAGGTCATGGAAAAGAATGACATATGTGAATCATGTGAAGATTACGCAGCTGTCATAGACCTATTAATTGGAGAATAGAATGAAAAGATGCACTGACTTTGAGAATCACGACATGACAGTCAAATTAGCATTTCAGCTTCACCTAGGTGATATCACCAAGGCACCTAGAGAACTACAGATGGAACTTATTGAGCTCTTAGTAGAGATTTTAAAGTTATTATTTGATGCCAAGATCCAATCGAAATATGAAAAAATACAGATGAGACATGCCTTTGGCAATATCCCTCCAAAATGTTTTCTTACTTTTCATAACTATTGATGTAATACTGTAAATCTTCTGTCATCATCAATAATGATCACACTATTTTCACCACCTTCTCAGATGGAGTGCATTCTATCTCAAGAAATCACTTTGTGACTCACACCTGTAATCCTAGCAGTCTGGGAGGACAAGGCAGGTGGACTGCCTGAGCTCACAGATTTGAGACCAGCCTGAGCCAGAGTGAGACCCCATCTTTAAAAATAGCCAAGGGTTGTGGCAGGCACCTGTAGCCCCAGCTACTCAGGAGGCTGAGGCAAGAGAATCGCTTGAGCCCAAGAGTTGGAGGTTACTGTGAGCTATGACATCACAGCAGTCTACTGAGAGCAACAAAGTGAGACTCCATCTCAAAAAAGGAGAAACTACTTTGCTTGCTAATCCATAAGAACAATTCCTCATTCATTCATTCAAGTTTTATCATGAGATTACAATAACTCAGTACATCTTCAGATTCCACTTTTAATTCTAATCCTCTTGTTATTTCCACCAGATCTGTAGCTACTTCCTTCATTGAAGTTTTGAAGGAGTCTCCTCAAAGTCACCCATGAGAGTTGGAATCAACTTCCAAACTCCTTTAAATGCTGATATTTTGACTTCTTTCCATGAATCATGAATATTCTTAATAGCACCTAGAATGGTAAATCCTTTCCAGAAGATTTTCTATTTACTTCGCCCAGACCCGCCAGAGAAATCACTCATATAGCAGCTACAGCCTTATGAAATATATTTTTTAAGTCATGAGACTTGCAAGTCAAAATGACTCAAATCCATGGGTTGCAGAATGAACGTTGTGTTAATCGGCACAAAAACTTTAACCTCCTAGTAACAGCTCCGTCAGAGCTCCTGGGTGATTAGGTGTACTGTCAATAGCATCATATTCTGAAAGGTATCTTTTTTCCTGAGCAGCAGGTCTCAACAGTAGGCTTAAAATAGTCAGTAAGCCACGCTATAACAACAGCCTGTCATCCAGGCCTTGTTGTTCCATTTGTAGAGCACATACAGAGTAGATTTAGCACAATTCTAAAAGACTAAGATTTTTAGAACAGTAAATAAGCAGTGGCTTCAATTTAAAGTCATTAGCTCCATAGCCCCTAACAGGAGAGTTAGCCTATTCTTTGAAGTCAGGCACTGACTTTTCTCTAGCTCTGAAAGCCCTAGATGGCACCTTCTTCCAATACAGGGTTCTTTTGTCTACATTGAAAAACTATTGTTTAATTAAACAACTTTCATAAGAGTTCTTAGCTAGATCTTCTGGATAACTTGCCAGAGATTCTCCATAAGCACTTGGCTTTTTTCCCCCTTAAATCTCATGAACTCACCTCTGCTAGCTTCAACTTTTTGCTTCTATACCTTCCTTAACCTTTTTTGGCCTTCACAGAACTGAGGAGAGTTAAGGCTTTGCTCTGGATTAGGTTTTGGCTTAAAAAAAAGTTGTACCTGGTTTGATCTCCTATCTCAGCAGTGCTCAACCTGTGGGTCATGACCCACAGGGACTGTATTAAAGGCCCATGGCATTAGGAAGGTTGAGAACCACTGTTCTACCCAGACCACTCAAACTTTCTCCTTACAGCTATTTCACTTTGTTATCATTCATGTGTTTACTAGAGTAGCACTTTTCAAGAATTTTTCAACTTGATTGTTTGATCCAAGAGGTCTATCTTTTAGCCTCTCGATTTTCAATATGCTTTCTGCACTAACTTTCATTGTTTCTTGCTTCTGGCTTGAAGTAATAGACCTGTGACTCTTAACTTAAACCAGGGGGTGTCCAACCTTTTGGCTCGTTTGACCCACAACAGAAGAAGAGGAATTGTCTTGGGCCACTCATTAAATGTACAAATATTAACAAAAGCTAATAAGCAAAAAATAAAATAAAATAAAATAAATTTTTTTAAAAAAGGTCTATGCATAATTTTCATGACAACTGCCACCACAGATAGGCAAAAAAAGTCCTCACAGAACCCTAATTATACAGTGGCTAATTCAGAGTCTTTTAAAATCACTGCAGAAGTCCCAAGTTTGTGATCACTAATACAGAAAATATATATAACATATATAAGTAATAAAATGTCTTTGGGGTTTTTTTTTTTGACTTTTTTATTATAAAAAGCAAAGTGGGCAACATAAAACTAGACAGATGTTTGACATTTTGTATGAGAAACTAAAGGATCATTATCTGGTTCAAATAGAAGTAGTGAGTTCTTGAGGTCTTCATCAGATATTTAGGTTCTAATTTTACATAGAACACACTTCATTCTTGAAAATAATTGCTCACAAATGTAGGTGCTGCCAAAAAGGGATGACACGAAGAAGGCGTGATTGTGAAGTGAGGATATTTGTCTCTGAAAAGATAGAACCTATAAAAGTCCAGTAAAGAGATGTGATCAAATTCTTCTTTGAATATCAGATTGCAGCTCTATGCATTCCATTTGAAAACTGGCAAGTACAGAGTTTCAAGCTGTTACCCTTGGTAGAGTGCTGTCGCATCACAGCTCACAGCAACCTCAGACTCTTGGGCTTATACAATTCTCTTGCCTCAGCCTTCCAAGTAGCTGGGGCTACAGGTGCCCACCACAATGACCGGCTATTTTTGGTTGTAGTTGTCATTGCTGTTTGGCAGGCCCGTACTGGATTTGAACCTGCCAGCTCTGGTGTATGCGGTTGGTGCCCTAGCCACTTGAGCTACAGGAGCCAAGCCAAGTAACATATTTATAATGACTGAAAATTTAGCTGCAAAGATACCAAAATATTATTTTCCAAGAAATCCAGAGATCTGTTTTCAAATTCTTGTATCAAATGAAAAAGGCTGTATATTCTTCATTATTCACAAGACTGCGTTCAGCCAACGTGTCAAAATACATAAAATGGTTTGTCTTAATTTGAGCTTGCCATAATTTCAGTTTCATTTGGAATGCTGTTATACTGTACTGATAAGTTGGCTTTTATTTTGAAGATGCATATTTAACTCATTTAAGTGAGTGGTTAAATCCATTAGAAATGCTAAATCTATATAAGCCAGTTTTCATTGTCAAGTTCTGGCACCAACTTGGTTTTTGATACCATAAATGACTTGATAAACAAGGTGCAAGTCCCAAAATCTTTTCAGCATTTGGACTCAACTTAGCCATCTCAATTCTGAAATGTAAGAGATATCATCATAATCAACATCAATATTTCTAAAGAATTCCTGGAACTGGTGATGACTGACATAGTTTTGATGACAATTTGCATGCCCTTATCCATTTTTAAAGCTTTTGTGCACAAATTTTCTTTTTTTTAAAATTGTCAATTTTTTATTCAAATGTTTGGAACTAAAACATAAAATCATTAAGTTTTCACAAAATAAGGCATCTGTTGTTTGAAAAGAAAAAAATATTTTAGTAATATGTTTACAGAAAGATAAAAATATTAGGCATGCAGACACATGTGAACACATTCAGTGGCTTGTCCTGTCTATCAGTCTTCCTCCGAGCTGAAGATTTTACTATACTTGCTCAGCATGAGCTCAGCTATCTGGTTTTGGTAAATCATGTGGACCGCCATGTTCCCTGTTTCATTTTTAGCTGGCAGAAGGGTGGGTCCAAATATGATCCTTAAGCTTTGTGTAGACATGAAGTTCTTGGAGGCACTGACCACTATCTTGGTTAAATGTCCAAAGAGAATTTTTATGGTGCCATGATTTGGTGGAGTGAGTTTTTATACAAGAGACTTTATAATTCTTTTCTTGTTGTCTTGCTTTTTTATCACCTCTACAAACTGCTCAAAGAAATTGTAAGGGAAGAGAGGCTCATATAGGCCCCGGAAAAACATCTTCAGTGCTCTAGTGACAACATGGATGGTCCTCCCACTGCTGTCATCCAAACTCAGCCTCTCTTCTTGATTGACAATAAATCTCAACTTCTGAATTGTTGCCAGACTGCCACAACTCAATATATTCAATCAACAAGCAGCTTCAATGCTTTGCTTCATATAGCAGGGAACTGTGAAATTTTCATGTTCACATACTGTGTGTCAATGAGAGCCCCCTCTCTTTAGCAGTTTTCAGGGAAGGTATTCAGGTAGAACTTCTTTAATCTGCTTTTATTTTTATTTATTTATTTATTTTGAAACAGAGTGTCACTTTGTCACCCTCGGTAGAGTGCAGTGATGTCACAGCTCATAGCAACCTCAAACTCTTGGGCTTAATTGATTCTCTTTTTCTTTTTTTTTTTTGAGACAGAGCCTCAAGCTGTCCCCCTGGGTAAAGTGCCGTGGTCTCACAGCTCACAGCAACCTCCAACTTCTGGGCTCAAGCAAGTCTCCTACCTCTGCCTCCCAAGTAGCTGGGACCACAGGCGCCCGCCACAACACCTGGCTATTTTTTGGTTGTAGCCATCATTGTTGTTTGGCGGGCCTGGGCTGGGGATTCGAACCAGCCACCTTAGGTGTATGTGGCTAGTGTCTTAGCCACTTGAGCCAGAGGCGCCGAGCCAATCAATTCTCTTACCTCCGTGCTGGGCCTTTAATCTGCTTATAACTTGGTTTTTGTCACTTGTATCAGAAGCACTATGATGCAGTTTGAACATTAAAGATTTTCTGTGTAGGCTCAGTGCCCGTAGCTCAGTGGGCAGGGTGTTGGCCACATACACTGTGGCTGGTGGGTTCAAACTCAGCCTGGGCCTGCTAAACAACAACAACTACAACAAAATAGCCGGGCCTTGTAGCAGGTGCCTGTAGTTCCAGCTACTTGGGAGGCTGAGGCAAGAGAATCGCTTAAGCCCAAGAGTTTGAGGTTGAGGCTGCTGTGAGCTGTGACACCATAGCACCCTACTGAGGGCAACATAGTGACACTCTGTCTCAAAAAAAAAAAAAATTTCTGTGTTCTGGTTTCTATTTTTTCTTATCACTATCATAGTGACTTGGCAATTCAGTACTTGAGGATCTATGGATTCTGAATAATTCCAGGTTTCCTGATGAACAACATGAATCTTTTGGCAATCTGTCAACTGCATTTTTGACAGCATGGAATCAATCCAATATGATGAAGTCAATATCTGACTGGAGAAGGAATTTATTTCAAGAGATTGTTGTGATTTTTAGAGAGTACCAGTAAGTCTGTTGCTGCTCCATTAAGAAAAGATTTACAATGGATACCTCTCTATGTCTGTACCTCTTCCTTTGAGGGAAAACACCCTCCCTTTTCAGCTTAAGGGGCCTAACCTTTTCTCTGTGGGCATGCTACCCCAGGCAAGGCACATAAATTTTCTTGATGTACTCTTCATCAAACTTGAGTTTTGGGCAGCAACTGAATCATCTTCTATTTATTTTCCAAGGCCTTCCCTTTTACCTACCATCACTGGGGCACCATTAGTAACTCCACCATATACGCTGACAACAAAGAAAATTTTAAATTGCTTTAAAATATCTTTTACTGCTTCATATAAATCTCTTAATTTATTTGTGTCTTTTAATGGAACTAAAGAAACCATTTCTTCAGTGATATTATGTTCATATCAATACCACTAATAAAAACAGCTAGTTGAGCCATACTTGTAGCCTCTGTGCTACCATCCATCACCAAAGCATAAAATTTTAAATTAGCAGTTTTACTCTCCAAACCTCTTTTGATATATTTTCCAATTTCTTTGATTTACCTGGGTATAGTCCAGTGAGACAAACTGATTTTAGAAATATCCCTCTTTTTTCAGGGCAAATTATATCTGCCATACTTTCCATAGGTTGCTTAATAAACTCACCATTTATAATCGGTTCTAATTTTCTTTTAAATATGCTACCATGCTCTTAAATATGCTACCACATAACTACCTTTTACAATAGAATCTATCTGAGTTGTAAAAAAAATTCAGTTGAGAAGATAGGCTTATTTCAGTTCCACTAATCTGTCCTTACAATACACCCCTTTATACGCCATCTAATTTGGTAGTATGTTTTTGCATAAAATACCTTTTGAGTTATAATCTTTGAAAACTTGTATAAATTCCCTGAAAATTAAGCATAGTGCCTTAGTATTTTGCCTCAATTGACAAAAAAGTAGTTAAGGTCCTATCACCTTTTCATTGAACGATTTTCCTTTTCTTTCATTGTTAACTTTTTTTTTTTGAGACAGAGTCTCATTATGTTGCCCTTGGTAGAGTGCCATGACGTCACAGGTCACAGTAACCTCAAATTCTTGGGTTTAAGCGATTCTCTTGCCTCAGCCTCCCACACCCGCCACAATGCTGGGCTATTTTTTGGTTGTAATTGTCATTGCTGTTTGGCAGGCCGGGGCTGGGTTCAAACCTGCCAGTTCTGGTGTATATGGCTGGCGTCCTAGCCACTGAGCTACAGGTGCTGAGTCCATTATGATTTTTCCTTTTGGGGTTCTGTTTTGAGATGTTGTAGAAGCCATGCTTGGACTAAACGAAATAATAATAGAGAAGGGACTATATCTACTTTTATTATGAAAATTGACTGACAGGAAACAGAAAGCAAGGTTTAGGCCCCTCCACATCTCAGCAACTGATGCAGGGCAGTGGGCTGACTCTGAAGTGTGGCAGGTGACACGTGAGAAACTGCAGAGTTGTGGAAGTACCCTTAATAAACAAATAAGAATGCTAATCTAACTTCTAAATAGCATTAAGCACCTAATGCTATAATGGTAGGCTGAAATATTACTGATAACTGCTGCCTGCCAAGTCAGCACAAGCTCATTAACATCTAATACAGCAGTTCTCAACCTGTGGTGTGCGACTACTTTGGGGGTCGAACGACCCTTTCACAGGGGTCACCTAGGACCATCTGGCATATCAGATATTTACATTATGATTCATAACAGTAGCAAAATTACAGTTATGAAGTAACAATGAAAATAATTCTATGCTTGGAGGTTACCACAACATAAGGAACTGTATTAAAGGGTCGTGGCATTAAGAAGGTTGAGAACCACTGATCTAATGGTATCATTTCAACTGCGTGCCCTTGGAAGATACCACTGGGACTTGCACATCACCACACAACTGAAGCCACGCATGCGTACAAATTGCAAGAGCATACATATGTTTATTTTATGTGACACTGCCAACATGACTTTGTCATCTACAAACTTGACATTCAACAACTGTGCAACTGAGTTCTACTAATACTTCACCAAGAAAGCTCATAATGTTTTAAGAAAAGTTTATAATTTTGTGTTGGGTTGCATTCACAGTCAACCTGGGCTGCCATGCGGCTTATGAACTGCGGTTTGGATGCCCCTGATAAACACTCAGAGGTCACTATCAGGTATTAACTGGCCTAATTTCAATACTGTTGTGCCTTAGCAAATAGAAAGTCCTTAGGAGGGAAAGAAACAGGGGGAGAATAGGTTGGTCAGTGCAGCAGTCAAAACACACACCCACACTTATCGTTAAAGCTTGCCATCTTATACATGTTATAGGCATGGTTAGTGGTGCCTCAAAACAATTACAACAGTAACATCAAAGATCACTGATCACAGACCACCACAACAGATTATATAACAATAATGAAGAAGTTGAAAGATTGAGAGAATTACCAAAATGTGACATGGACACATGAAGTGAGCACATGCTTGTTGAAAACTGAGGCCTATAGACTTGCTTGATGCAGGCTAGCTACAAACCGTCAGTCTGTGGAAAGAAAACCAGGATCTGTGAAGCACAATACAGCAAGAGATGCTAGCCTTCAACTGTATTGTATCTGCATTATATGTGAATAAAACCACTTTTACAGAACTTGCTGTTTTGAATGATCTGGTACATATACTATCAGTGAAAATAAGGCACATATTGTCCAAAAGCAATTTCAAAACAAATCTTCAAGACACACCCAAATTGCCATCCCTAATCCATTCCTATAGAAATTCAGAAGCAGACATTCTTGGCTACAAGAGGTTTTAAATGACCCTGCACCGAAACAAACAAACAAACAAAGCCCCAAACACAAATATACCCTTTTGACGTTTGAAAACTCTGTTAAATACAAACTGCCCTTTTCTAATTTATGAAAATTAGCCTAAAGAAAAATCAAATGTAGAAACTAAAGCAAGCTAAAGAATTATAGAAGTTGGAAACTTTAAAGTAGACCTTTTCAAAGACATCTAGTCTTCCCTCAGTATACAGGGGACTGGTCCCAGGACACCCTGTATACATCAAAATCCATGCACTCAAGTCCTACAATCAGCTCTGGAGAACCCACATATAACAGCCCTTACTATACACAAGTTTGGCATCCTGCAGGTACACATTTGGTTGAAAAAATTCCTATTAGTGGACTCACACAGTTCAAATGCATTTTGTTCAACAGTCCATTGTATTTCCATATGAAAAGTATTCTTCCTCATTTGATGCTGTTTCTGCTATAATCAATCAATTAAAGGTCTACAACTAAACTTACTCTTGACTTTGGAATTCACCTGTTTCTATGTTCACTGTGGGTGGATCCCCCATGGTCAAGAATCATTAGCATGTAAATGATGCACCGATGAAACAAAGAGTTTTTGTTCAATTTTAGAGAAGATACATAACAAGCATGATTTAAATGTGTTATACGTATATTAAAAGTTTTCACTGATCTGGCATGGTGGCATATGCCTGTGGTCCTAGCTACTCAAGAAGCTTAAAAAGGAGGACTGCTTCAGCCTTCTTGGCAACATAACTGGACCTCATCTCTTTTTAAAAAAAATATTTTCAATGACTTTGAAAATAACAAAGCACCCACTACCATAGTATTGGCTGAAATTCAAACTTCAAATATTCCTATGGTGAAAATAAAGCATCTTCAATATTTAAAGGAGTACCCATGTGCTCCTACTATGGAATTTTATTGTGCTGTATATATAGGAACCAAGTATGAAAGGCTAACATTGAAGTAAACATGATAGGACAAATTAATTCTCCTTTCCTCTACTAAACTATTCTCTTCAGACAGGCTCAGGAAGATCCATACACTGACCAGATCCAAGTTGTAATTTTCAAGTGCAAAATACCTGGATATTCTAGTGCCCATATCACTGTACACTATGCAATCTTTTAGGACCACCCCAGATCTGCCTCAGACCCATAAATTAATCCCAGGATCAATCTAACATTCTAAGGGATCATCCAAAAGTGAGATGATCAGAGCCCAGATCAGATTCTTCATGTCTTCCCCAAAGTAAGCATATATATTCAAAAGCAGGTCAAATCCAGGCCATTTTTGCTAGTGAGGAGATTGGCTATAGTATTTGTAGATGTATCTGACACTTGGCTATATGTTCTAAAGACTGCCCAGCAATCAGTATAGTTCATTAACTACTCATCATAATGACAACAAATATAAGTACACATAAATATAACCAAATGCAGTTGTCCATAAGTATATTTTAAGAATCTTCAGAAAGCATCTTTTTCATGGATATAAAGCACCATTTAAGTATATACACATATTATGTAAATAATTTAATTGAAGCATAGCAAAGTCAAAAAGACAAATGGCTGAGTTTCAAGTATCTAAAGTTACAAAATGAAAAATAGTAACCATCTGCTTCCATAGAGGGCAAACAACAAGAAATGTACCTATAACATAAAGAATGTAGGTTAGACAAGATTTTTTTCTTTTTACACTAAAGCAATAAAGGTTATTTCAAAAAAAAATAAAATAAATCTTGGCAATCAAGAGTTACTTTTGCTGAAAAATCTTTGTAGTAAAAACAAAAGCCTCGACTACCCTGATGGGTTAAGTATAATCTTGTCTCAATGTAGGAGGAGTGAATTAAATTATTTTCTATAAGACTCTATCCCTAACATACAATTCAATTTGTGTGAATAACACTCTCTAATTAGCTAATTATGCTTAAGCTAGGAGAAGGTTAAAGCTACTACTTATGTAAGAGTACGTACTATATAGCAAATGGTAACAAACTGGTTATACCTTACTAGAGTTCAAAAAGGAGTTCTACAAAAAGCAGTAACAAAATTTATAGGGAATATAATATACACATATTGCTCTTGTACTTGACACTAAAGGTTCCTAATATGCTGAAACTTGAAGGTAAACTTTAAATAAGAAATTTACTAAGCCCTATCATATGAGAATAACCGAGAATAGTAACTGTCAGAGCATGGTAAAAAAAGAAAATGTACTTAACAAAAATGTTTCATGTCAAAATTTACATTTTTCTAAATTCCCTTTTTGCTCCTGATGCAATTTCAAAATCAGTCAGTAATTAAAGTCAATCTTATTCCTTCTAACTCTTTGTTTTTCTGTCATTTCATCAGTTCCAATTCTCATAGTTGCGTGTAAGATGGGTAGGATAAACTTTGCACATAACCAATTTTAGATGACAAGCCTAATACAGTAGAACCTCCACAGCTGACCACCTCCCTATATATTTTTTTTTTTTTGGAGACAGAGCCTCAAGCTATCCCCCTGGGTAGAGTGCCATGGCATCGCAACTCATAGCAACCTCCAACTCCTGGGCTCAAGCGAGTCTCCTGTCTCAGCCTCCCAAGTAGCTGGGACTACAGGCGCCCGCCACAACGCCCGGCCATTTTTTTTGGTTGCAGCCATCATTGTTGTTTGGTGGCCCGGGCTGGGGATTTGAACCCTCCACCTTAGGTGTATGTGGCTGGTGCCTTAGCCATTTGAGCCACAGGCGCCGAGCCAGAACCTTTTAACAGGAAACAGAAAGATTTAAAACAGAATTGGACAGTGTTAAAAAGATTACACAGAAAAGCGTTTTGCATCAGAGAATGAACAAAATTCATAAGTAGGTTTGCTCAAATATAAATGATACAAATTGAAGTGAAAAGAGCCAGCTACCTTCTTCCCTTCAACATTTTGTTCCTAATAACTACTATTAATCATTCAATACAGAAAGACAAACATCACTAACCTTCTCCTACAAATTTTTCTAATATTTTTCTGTGGCTACATGAGCTTGTGCGAAAATTGATAATAGTGTTATTTTTCCTCTCTTTTTTATAGCCAGCCTTATTTTTCCCACCTTTTTAAGTCATTTTAAAGACTATATACTACTGTATTATGTGGCCACACCCTATCTAATGAATGCTGTAATTTTGAATGTGTAAATTGTTTATTTGATATCATATATCATGCTATAAAGAAAGTTTTGTACATTTCTTAATGTTCTTCCCTTAAGCTGTCTTTGACAATATGTTTAGAAAGGTTCTCTACCTGAAAAGTTTAGAAGCATTCATATATATATTTTCTCCTAGGTTTTTTTTTTTTTTTTTTTAGAGACAGACTTTCAATTTATCGCCCTCAGTAGAATGCTATGGCTTTGCAGCTCACAGCAACCTCCAACTCCTGGGCTTAGGCGATTCTCTTGCCTCAGCCTCCCGAGTAGCTGGGACTACAGGCGCCCGCCACAATACCCGGCTATTTTTTGTTGCGGTTTGGCCAGGGCTGGGCCACCACCCTCGATATATGGGGCCGGCACCCTACTTGCTGAGCCACAGGCACTGCCCTTTCTCCTAGTTTTTAATAGTTTCTTCTTCTTGTTGTTCTTTTTTTTACATTGAACTTTTTAAGTTTTCTAGAGTTCCATTACAATAAAGCACTAGTTAGTGACTACTGGGAGGTAGCTCTCCATGTGTGTCAGCACGTGGCTGTGTGTCTTGTGAGCAAAGGCTGTGCCTTTGTCCTAACTATTTTTTCAGGGATGTTTATATAGCGAACAGCCTTGGAAAATAGAGATAGTGTTCCCTTAGGAGCAGAAAGCAGTTTGGTAGCTTGTGCTTATAATAAAAATAATACCTCCATCAAGGACAAAGTTTGGGCAGGCTGGGCAGCGCCTGTGCCTCATTGAGGAGGGCACCGGCCCCATATACTAAGGGTGGCAGGTTTGAACCCAGCTCCAGCCAAACTGCAACAAAAAATAGATGGGCATTGTGGCAGGCGCCTGTAGTCCCAGCTACTCAGGGGGCTGAGGCAAGAGAATTGCCTAAGCCCAAGACCTGGAGGTTGCTGTGAG
>CAUYQV010062841.1:0-44856 GCA_963574575.1 Galagoides demidoff
GCGGGTTCGAATCCCCAGCCTGGGCCCGCCAAACAACGATGATGGCTGCAACCAAAAAATGGCCAGGCATTGTGGCAGGCACCTGTGGTCCCAGCTACTTGGGAGGCGGAGGCAGGAGACTCGCTTGAGCCCAGGAGTTGGAGGTTGCTATGAGCTGTGATGCCATAACACTCTACCCAGGGGGATAGCTTGAGGCTCCATCTCAAAAAAAAAAAAATGTCTAAATGTTATACTGATTGAAAGAAGCACCAGGTACAAAAGAGATGTAGCATATGGTTTCAATTACATGAAGTTTAAGAACAGGCAAAATTTATCACTGCTGATAGAAATGAAGGAACCGACAGGAAAGGGACATGATAGAACTTTCTGAGTTCTATATCTTGTTTGGGGTGGTAGTTAACACATTAGATTTGTGCAGTTTAATATATGTAAATTATACCTCAATTAAAAATGGATAAAACTGAACTGAGCACTTTAGATCTATGCACTTTAATGTATGTAAATTATGCCTCAATTCAGAAGTGAATAAAATCACACCCAAAGAGATCTGTTAAATATAATAATTCTCAAATATTGTTTTTTCCCCTGAATTGATCCTCATATAAATATATTTATTACTTTTGGTTTAAATGTATCTTTCTTTCACCTATTTGCCACTGACAATTTGATTAAACTTGTGAGGACAGCCTCACAAGTTTTCAGATTATAAATTATTCTAACCGATCTTGGTGAACTCTGGTTTACATCCTAGGTCCACTTGCTTTGGATTGATCCTTGTTTAGACAACGTATAATTTAAAACTCTCTAAGTGTTAGTTTTTAAATCTGTAAGATGGAGACGATTAAACTTGCCTGAAGGTTATAGGGTCAAAGAGATGATGTATAATATGATCCTGCTATTGCATGTGTCATCAGCATCACTTGGGAGCTTGTTATAGATGATGACTCTTAGGCCTTGTGGACCCACTGAATTGGAATCTGCATTTTAACAAAATGCCTACATGCTGTGTATGCATACTAAACTTTTAGAAGTATGATCTTAAAATACACTGTAAATTATAAACAGAGATACAAATTGTTTGAAATTGTTATGAATATAGTTTCCATGGTAGAAATATGGCCTGGCATCCTGCATATAAGTTTCCCATTTTGTTGCCAGACTACTGGCCAGAAACCACCATGGGTAACATACTCGTGAAATGTGGCCGCATGAGTTACTGGTGGAGGGACTGCATGCATCAGGATGGAAGACTCTCCAGGAGGGTACCTTTTACTATGTGTGCCTTTGTGCTGGCTTCTTCCTTGCAACGTAACATAACCATGCAGCCAATAAACTGCATTTCCAGACAGCTTTTCAGGGAATAGTTTGAAGAGTGGTGTTAGGGCTACGTGACTTAAGTGCACAATATTAGAACACTGAGTAATTCCTGGGATTCAAAAGGCAGTGACAGATTTCCACCCTGGAACTTGATTTTCTCTTTCCCCCCGCCCCCCAATTTGTTCCTAGCTGATCCTATTAAAAGGTGCTATCATTCATTTTGTTACTCACATCAGCAGCCTCCCAGTCAGCCAGGATTCTCCTCTTTTGGTGACCCCATCCCTGTCTGATCCGTCCACATGTCCCATCAGCCCATCAGCAAATTCTGCCTTCTGTCTCCCCTCCTCCTTCCATTCTCGTTAGGCCACCACCATCTCTTATCTGGACCCAACCCCTAGTGGTTCCCCACTTCCACTGTGTGCCTTTGATCATTGATCATTCCCTGAATGTCCAAGAAAAACAAATCACATCACAGCACTGCTGAAAACCTTCCCAGTTGTTCTCACCCACTTAGAACAAGTCTCAGGCTCCACACCTGCACCTGGAGTGGCCCACAAGGTCGTCCCTACTCTGTTCCCTGTGTATCTCTGCAGCCGCATCTGGCTACTCTCCGCCTCACTCGCTCTGCCCAGCGACACTGATGGCCAGGCCTTCAAGCATGCACTCAACAATCTGGGGTGAGGGTGATGAGTTTAGAATTGAACCCACTTCAATCTTTCTTCTTCCCTCCGAACACTCACCTCATTTTCAATCTTAGAGTCCCAGCGAATTCCTTACTTCCTAGTCGTGTCTTCTGCAAGCCCTCTGCTCTAACTGAAGTAGCTCCTATTGTTGCCCTTTATCTCCATCACGACACTGACACGTAGCAGTCATTTTGCATATCTGCCTTTCTATTTGTGCTTCACCTGCCCTTGTAGAGTAGCAGGACTCCTCTCCGTCTTGTTTACCACTGTAAACAGGGTCTGGCTCAGAGCCTGGCACAGGGGGGAGTACTTAGCCAATACTGCTTGTGGCCGACAGGCTACTTGAAGGAGCGCATGCGCGCACACGGGTGCATTCTTTGGTGCACCCAGGATGGCTCCTTAATTCTGCGAAGCTGTCTGGAACTTACCTCCTGCAGAAATAAAAAATACTCACCTCTTAATTTAAAACTCATTACCATCATGCCAGATGCCGAATACCTTGTTATAATTCTCAAAAAATTACTTTAAAAAGTAAAAAAGAAAAAAAGGCAGAATTCATTTGTGGAGCTTGTTTGCTTTACGTCCCAGCCTCCCGCCACTGCCCCCCCACCTCTGCTCTCGGAGAGGGCGGCTCAGTCATCAGTTCCTGGTCTCTGGGCCCTGACTGTTGGAAGCCACAGGAAACTCAAGCACAACCCTCACCTTTAATTAGCAGGAGAGGAGTCTGTCTGATACACACAGACAGCGCTTTGGTAACAAGAAACAGAAAAATATAAGACTGGACTGGGTTCCTGGGAAAGAACTAGAAAAGGAAAGAGAATAATTTTATCCCGTTTTAACATAATGTTGTTAATCTGTATCACCCATTATCCTTGAGAGTGTCTTGCCTACTGCAGTATGCTAGCTGTGGAGCTGCTCTGAGCTCCACCAGTGTCGCTAACGCAAGGGACTGGCTCCCCATCCATCATAATAATTAGTTTGTCATAATTTTCTGCCCTTCTTGGCTCTGCAGTAAAAAGATAGAAGAGGCATTTAAAGTTACTCAGGAATTGTTCCCCAAATTTCCTCTCTGTTCTTTATGGGAACAGATAGCTGTATTTCTGCCCTATTTATTTTATGTTTGGCTTGTGATAATGAAGTATATTTCATCTGGAAGTATATAGCTTTAATTTTCATGTTCTACTTGGAAACATCTCGCTGTTTCATGCCATTTCAGTTCTACAGTGTATAAAGAGAGCCCACGCTTCTTTCTGAACTCACTCATCACCCACCAGAGTTAATTCTAGTTTCAAGACCAACATTACAACTTCATGAGCCAGCTGCATAATAACACACTCTGGCTCTGCCTTACTTTATGTCTACTGAGTTTTCCTTGTTTTATCTCTTGATTCTCACAACAGTCCTGTCAGGTAGAAAAGATAGAGGTTATCCATATGCCCACTAGATAGGCTGAGGAGCAGAATGGTCAACTGTCTAGCCCAGGGCCACACTGCTGGAGCCCAGACGTGTTGGGATGTGAATCCAGGTACCTTAGTTATAAATTCAAGCAGTATCTTCTGCTGTTTCTGGAGTTTGCTTCTGCTGAAATGGACCTGGGGCACTTTTCAGTTACCCTCATCACTGTGAGCATGGTAAAATTCCCCTCCTGTGAGAGGAAAAGGGAAAGGCAGTTGGTATGAAAATCGGGGCTTATGACCTTGGGCAGAGAGCTTCTCAGATGTGGTCCCAGACCAGCAGCAGCCCCAGAAAGCTTGTTGGAAATGCAAAATTTGAGGCCCTGTTCCAGCCCTCCTTACTGGTCAGAACTCTGGGGTGAGGCCACACAGTTTGTGTTTAACAAGTTCTCCAGCTGATTCTGTTGCGGGCTGCAGTTTGAGAAGCGCCCACCCAGGGAGAGGATGGGGAGGTGGAGGGGACATGCACTTTTATGTGGATATCATAAAATGACATTTTATGCCCAGGCACGGATTCTGGGGCCAGGCTACTGGGCTCCTACTTCAGTCCTGCCTTTTCATCCATCCGCAGAGCATTTACTATGAGCATTTACTATGTTCCAGACATTGTGCAGATGCTTAGAATATGGCAGTGAAAAAAACCAACAATCTCATGAGCCTAATGTTTTGCCTTACTCTAATTGGTTGAGTCATAGGAGCAAATTATTCTGTCCTTTATTTCCTGGCCTGTACAAGGAGAACACTAATGGTGCCTAATTATGGAGATTTTATAAAGGTGAAACCAAATGCCCTCAGTGCTGCACACAGAGCTCTATAATTACTGCTCTTGTCCCCATTGTGCTGTCACCAAGTGCTATTGACAAGCTGATGATGCTATCTCTTGCCACTGTCCCAAACTGTTATCACAACCCCCAAATGAAATCTATCATGTCCTAGAAGCATGAGATTGAAAGAGATAATAGCACCAAGATGTATAAAATAGATGTTCAAAATATCTCATTTTTAAGTGTCCCAAGGACTCATGGACCAAAGTGTCAGGACCTGTTTGTGACATATCCAGGATATGTCACATTTCAGATATCACCGTGGCAATATTGGCCTCAGTCCTCCAGGAATAAATATGTTCCTGGTGCTGTCTGTGAGTCCTCTGACCTGACATACATACAGGGCTTAAAGATGAGGAATGGAGTGATTTCAAGAAAACAGAGCTTATGTAAAGATATCTTACATTTAAAAGTCTGGCTGCTCCAGGAAGGCTGAGATGGAGTGTAGATATGAGCCTTTTGGGGTTCACTTCAGATCCTTTTTTCCTAAAATATAAAATTGTTTGGGCTGTGTTCAAAGGTCAGCTCAATCTCAGCTCCTCTAAGATGTGTTCTTACATTTGGGTCAGCCTGTGTGGAATTCTCCAGTTGGGACTACTTGTCTCCTTACCCCAAATGGAGCAGGCACAGTTTGCCAGCTGCCTGGGAAATGGGTGAGGGGGAGAGAATATCTGTATGGGCATCAGAGCAAGAAAGAATAAGCAAGGAGGCAGAAAGGGGGAGAGAGGAGAAAGGAAGAAAAGAGGATAGAAGGAATGGAGAGGGAAGGAAGAGAAAAGTGAAGAAGGAAAGAGAAAAGGGTAGGCAGGAAGGAAAACAGGCAGGGGAGGAAGGAGGTGGAAGGCAAGGGGAGGGAGGGGTCTGGGGCCTGCAGAGGTAACTTGGAGTCCCTGTAGCCAACCTGCTGGCTACAGAAGGAGAGGACAAGGCTACCTCTGCTGCTGTTTGTTGGACCTGGGATGTCAGCTGCATCTGCTGCAGCACAGCTGGCCTGACACACTTCTGTATGGAACAAGAGGTTATCGGAGGGTGCATTTTTTATGGAAACTCCTCTGACTCGGTGTGCCTGAGTTCCAACATCTCACTGTGGCGTGATGACTGCAGAGCTTCTCCTTGTGCTGTTCTCATTAGCCTGTACCTCTACCTAGACATTCACATACACTCCTGTGTCTTCTTCTTTGGGCCCTTGGAGGGCAGAGCCATGTCTTAGGGACCATGCTATGTTCCACAGTGCTCGTGCTTTACGTTTTAGTAATAATTGTCATGATTATATAACCTACTGAGAGCATTGTCCTATTTCTTAGGAGAAAAGTAGACTCATTGGGATATGTTTTCCCTGGCTACTCCAGTGACTATAAGGGGTGCAGTGATTCCTTCTTTGAATCCCTCTTGATGACAAACCCTTACTGAGTTAAAATTTAGTGGATATTTTGTTTTGTTTTGTTTTGTTTTATTTCTTTCCCACTCTCCTGTCCTGCCCCATTTGAACAAGAATATAATAGTCTGGAGAATACCTCATACTTCAGATCTAAATTTAAAGAAGTCAGCTTCAATTGCTCAGTTAATTAAATTTTCAGTAATCTCTTTGGAGATATTTATGGACTTGTTTTCACACTTTTCCATTTTCTTTTTCCTCCAGTTGAATAGTAGCAAATACAATGTGACAACCACATTACTGTACATGTCAGTTTTTTACAGATCAAAAGGACTGATTCCTTGATAATTATTTATTTTTTTTTTTTTTTGAGACGGAGCCTCAAGCTATCCCCCTGGGTAGAGTGCCTTGGCATCACAGCTCATAGCAACCTCCAACTCCTGGGCTCAAGCGAGTCTCTTGCCTCCGCCTCCCAAGTAGCTGGGACCACAGGCGCTCGCCACAATGCCCAGCCATTTTTTGGTTGCAGCCATCATTCTTGTTTGGCGGGCCCAGGCTGGGAATTCAAACCCGCCACCTTAGGTGTACGTGGCTGGCGCCTTAGCCTATTGAGCCACAGGCGCTGAGCCTTGACAATTATTTAATAAGGTAATTTTCCTTGGATGCAGAGTCCCAGACCTCCTGGATTACCCTGTTCACATATTGCATCATATGTTGCCTAATCTCACATGATACCTCAGAGAGAACCACAGTTCACCTGAGTCTGGCAGACACACTGTTTGAAATTTGGGCATTTCCTTCATGACTTGTAAGCTAAAAGCCAGAGATTTGGACACATGGTCTACTACCCAAACATTTTAAAAGTAGAATCTACACAATAAGATTAACTCATCAAACTTTCCATTGCTTAAAAACTAAAGAACATATTGACCCCCCAGTTTCAGGACAAGATTTCATTCAGTTGTGAAATAGTCAAAGCAATTTTTGTAATAGTGATACTAACACTATGTAACATTTAAAATATCACTGCCTGTTTTTTCACTTCCATAGCTTCCAGTCTCTGTGATATGTGCCAGAAAATCTGCTAAAATCTTTTAATGTCTTGTCTTATAGACTCCTCAAAATACATTATGGGGTAGGTAATTATTATCTCTTTTTTATAAACGAAGAAATCGAGGCAGAAAGAGTAAATGATGTCCCCTAGGTCACACACTTGGCAAATGGCAGAGTCTAGTCTCAAATCCAGATTCTCTGATGACTAAACCCATAGAATTTTCCATACTCTATTTTTCTACAAACAGAATCTGGGATTAAAAAAAAACCCAAATAGTGGTAGAAATAATAGATAATGAGAAGCAATAGATAATGAGAAGCAATTTTATATAAATTAAAGTTTTATATTGAAAAATAAATAAAATAATACTTTCAGACTTAGCTTCCTTGTAAAAATATTTATAAAATATTATGTATTCAAAGAATATTATGTATTTCAAAGAATATCCAAAAAATTAAAAAACAAAGGGGACATAACCTATCAAGCATCAAAACACATTACAGAGTGATAACAGAAAGTCATGGCATTCACAAAGGGACCAATACAGACAGTCTGAAAATAAACTCATAAGTAAATGGAACTTTTGTATATGTGAAAGTTGGTATCTAAAGTGAATGGGGAAGAGAGGCACTGATTATTCAGCAAATGGTGTGGGGATGTTGACTGTTCATTTGGAAAAAATAAAGGTCTCTATCTCACATTATTTATGAAGTTGTTAAATTAGAAGTCTCAACATTTTTGAGATCATGAGGTCATGTAGTACATGCCTATGAAAAAAATTCAGATTTGACCTATAAAGTAGAAAATGTATTTTCCCATATTTGTTCACTCTTCAGTCAACTCTATCAATCCCATGTTTTGTACCTGAGTGGGTACTGCTGACTGCACCTGTAATGTGGTTACAGGAGCCCATATCCCACTCACTTTCTGGTCCCCTTGGTAATGAAAAGATCTTATTTCAGAGAAACCTAGCTGGGATTGGAGGTGCAAGTTTTTGCTAAGTAAGCAAAGATGACCTCTCCTGACTCCCCACCCACCCTGCGGACTAAAGTAGGTGGGCCTGCAGTGTATTCACATGGTGGTGGGGATTCTCTATCATTGTTGCTCTTGACTGTTTTTTCTTTCCTATTCGATTTTGAGTTCCAGAAGAATGTGAGCCTTGTCTGCTTTGCTCATGACCAGGCTTATTCCGATGTGTGGCCAATCCCAGTGATGAACAATACTTTGTAGAATCTAAAAATAAGTATATTTTTGACTTTATAGACAACCAACAAAAGGATTTGTAAGAAAAAAAGGTAAAAACATTTAATAGGGAGATTGATAGGCCCATAGAAGCCTTCTGGGCCAGGTGGGAGATGTGTGTGCTTGTGGTTTCTGAAGAGGGCTGGACAAATCAGGAGAAAGCATGAGAATGTGCCATCCCAGGTCAAGATGGCAACCCAGAGACAACCAGACAGTGACACAACACACTTGCTACTCCTTTCTGAATCCTTATACAAACTAGTTCTGTGCTCAGAACTTTCTGTACATTCTTTCATTTACTTTCTGTAGTAACCTTAAGGGATGGATACTATTATTATAATTTTCCACAATGAGGAAACTGAAGCTCAAAGAGGGCAAGTACTTTCCCAACGTCACTCAGTTAGTAAGTGGCAGAGGTGGAAGGTAAAATCAAACCTGTTCAAACAGACCCCTCACTGCCTCCCAATAGACTGGATTGAATCTAATGAAAAGGATGCTAGTTTAGGGGTAAGAAGCTTTTAACTTCTGAGCCCAATAGCCTGGCCCTTCCATCCTTTCCCATTCACTTTATCAGCCAGTGTGAACAACTCAAAAAAGAGCAATCCTAACAAAACACAGCCCTTGGAGACTTCAGCCCTTCCGTGGGTGAGAAGAGATTCTGGGGCCCCTGGTCCAAGGCCCTCCTTAGGAAGGTTGGTGCTTCCAGGTTGTATAGCAATGCTTGCCCACTAGACAGCGCACGTGAGCTCCCCAACAAGCCGCCACTATCAAAACACACAGAAAAGTCAACATGGCCAGCTGCTAATGTCCACCACCCTTGTGCACATGGAATGTTTTTGTATCCCTGCAGCTGCCTGCTGAGACTTCTACACAGGGCCAAACTTGAGACTTACCAGCTGCAGATTAGTAGTGGCTGCTAACCAACTGGATCATTGCAATCAGTGATCTACAGTATTAATTTGTAGTGACTGATTGCCTCATTCTGTAGGAAGTTAGTGCCATTAACCTGGGCAATAATTACTTGGCTTCCACTAAATAGATCTGTGCTTCCTAAATGGATTACAGGTACTGGCCTAAATAGTCCTTAGTTTTCTGTGTTAAGAAAGAGTTGGAAATTTGCAGAAAAATACTAAAACTAATGAAAATAGAACAATTTATCTTATTTGACTTGTCCATTTCCAGCATCATGATGAATAAGCAAAAACAAAGCAAAACAAAAATCTCTTAATAAATGTTATTATTCAAATCATGATTTGAATATAAAAGGTTCAAATTCCTAATAAGAAGAAGTGATAGAAAAATCAATCGGTTGCCTGGAAAATGAAAATAAACTATTTAAATTAGCTTTAAATAGTTAGCTAATTTTAAGAAAGAAGACCACTGATGCAAGTGTTTTGGACTCAGACAAATGATTTTATATAGTAGTATAATATACATTTAAGTCCCGAGAAATGACCACCCTTAGAGGAAAATGAAGTTGGCACAACAGATGCATTTCATTATGTGCCCTACACTCAAATTTTCATTTTAGATCTCATTTTAGATTCCACTAAATAAAAAAAACAGTGATGTGAATTCTATCATATAGTATTTTGGCATAGTTCTTTCTCCTTCTCTCATGTAAACAGGTAGTTGGGTTCCCCCAAGATAAAGATGGTTGCTACTCCATGGCTTCTTTTCAGTGGATGTGTTTCTCAGCAAGGAAATTTAGGGACAGATGGGGACCCTCCCTTGCTTCAGAACCAGTCTCACTTAGGGAAGGGGTAAGAAGCTTTTCCTTGAGGTTTGGTGATCCCCGTATAGAATGTGAAAGGAGCCCTGGGGAAAGGGGAACTAAGCTTGGGAGGGGCCTTAAATGGATTAATGTTGGCAGTGACTTGGGGATCTAGACACCAATTTCCTTAAACTCCTCCTGCCCTCCATGCCTTGGAAGGTTCCTGTGCACCCCACCCAGGGGTGTCACATCCCAGTTTAAGTTACTCTTGATGGGACATGAGGTTCTGTGTGGACTGCTTCTAATATCTCATAAGGAGTAATTCATAGACACAAGACACAAGAAGGCTGAGTGAGCCCCTGCATCCATGTGCTTTGGTCCAGTTAATATATTTTGTCTGTCTATGGAGGCAGGTAAAGCCTGGGCCAAATCTGGGCTCATAGTGGTGAGTGTGGGAAGAATTATTCAGTTCAACTCCTTGAACTTTAGTCTCTTCATCTATAAAGGCAGATGGTACCAGGACTTTCCCCATAGCACTGTTGTGATGATCAAATCAGATAATGTGCATACATTTTTACATTTGTATTTCAAGCAGTCAGTTGGTGGTTTATGAATTGGCATATTAATGCAGGACTCAAGTCAGATAAGTTAGTGGCAAATAGTCAACACGTTACCCTAAAATCTTTTACTTTGAAATTCAGCTTTCTCTGTTAGGTATGTGGCTGCAGGGAAGTAGCCTCTCTAGAAAGACACTCAGCGATCCAGCTCTGAGTCCCACTTAGAATTTGGGAAATGCTTTGAAATGTAAATGGCCCAAGACTTTTAGGTTGCCAAATGGAAGACATCTGACTATAAACATGAAGATATTTCTGCAAAATATGTTTCTTCTCACACAAACCAATTATCGGTTATAGCTTCAGTAAAGAGAACTGCTAACCACTATGTAAATGAATAGTGATATTGAAAATTAAATAATTTTATGATACTAAACAGTTGATCATGAACAAATTAGACAGTCACATGGTTCATGTATTATCCCCTCACATATCAGACAACATTGGTCTTCATATATATCAATAAACAAAGAACATACATAAAATTATAGGCTTTGAAGCTTCCAGCGAGCTTTTCATAGATAAGATTCATTGTAGGTTACATCAGTAAGTCAATTCATCTCAGTTGGCTAGCTCATAACTGTCCAGGCTGTTGTATTTACTGAACCATGCACTATCTTTTTATCAAGAATGCTTGGGAAAATTACTTATAAGACTATGTCTCTTCTGGGCACAATCAAGTGCTTTAGAATGAACTCCATAACTGCAGATTCAATGTGGGATTGGGCTTGGTAATAATATCAAAAAATATTGCTTTAATAATGCCTTGAAGTTGCCTGGAATCTCATGACTTTCCTTCTCTTAGTAATTCAACCAGATAACGTATCAGTGTGTATTCATGAGCATAAAGAGCAGGGCTTTTAAAGGGATGACAAAAACTTCAAGGTTAAAATGAGAGGACCAGAATCAATGTCCTCTACAGGAGTCAGCTCCTTTGGAAGAGGCCCTGCCCTCACTCAGGACCTTGTGCCTTCTTCACAGTGAGAAAATTGAACTCCAGGACAAAGAGAGGCTCCCTTCCAGGTGGTTTGGTTTCTTTCTTGCAACCTTCTAGTTGTTTCTCTCCATTGTTGAGTTTATGTAAAACGCGAAGGATGTGCCCTCCCCCTGGTTCTTTCCTCTATCAAGTATGTTGAAGGACTTCGAAAACTATAAAGTGGTATATAAATATACAGACTTCCCACACCATTTGTGCACCTGACACCATATTGGGAGCATAAAAGAATTATGTAGTGTGGAAAGGATGCTAAATCCCCACCACCAAATGTGGTGTTTCTATGAGTGGGAGTACCCAAGACTGGGGATGCTGGGTAGTGCAAGAAAGAGTATTTACTATATTTACAATTTATATTTCAATAGATATATGTGTATTTTTTCCATATATAAGAAAAATGTAACTGTTACCCCAATGCTATAATATCATTTATATTATTATATAGGACAAGGTACATAAAATAAATAGTTGATTGTTTGAAATACAGAAAAAATCACATAGGAGCTATATAGACATGATTTTTAAAGATGAAGATGATATTTGAATTACTGAAATTTGGAAAATATTGAGACCCTGTGAAGAGGATAGGTCTGCCTCACCCAGGGTCAGCCAGCCAGTGATAGGTAGCACTGGGACTGTTATCCATGTCTTCCATCTCCCAGTCTCTTCCTGGTCATTTGACTAAGTAGGCATTACTTCCTCCTTTTATTGGTAATGTCCCCATTTCAGGTTGGGGCTCACCATGAAGAAGGCATAATGGTTTCCCTATATCTATCAGGTGAAAATTTTAACCTGGACAGGCAAGTGTGAAAATCTTCAGTAGTGCATTTCAAGCATGGCTCGGCTCTTGAACATGTCACTATCAAAAGCATGTAAATGAAAAGGGCAGGCCAAGGGTGGGGACCTTTCCCTGTCTTTTAGCCAAACACCATCAGTTGAGCACAACTAGGAAGAAGAAACAGCTTTGAAGTTTCTTTAGCATGTGACATGCCTCTCAGTCTGCAGTCTTTTTCCCCCAATGCCAGGTCAGATCAACACCATTCCTAATTTTCATCTACTTAGAACTCAGCAAAGAAAACTAAAAACAAGCTTTTGATACGAGACTGAAAAGGAAGCCCCAATGTCTGTCCACAGCTCATTTGCAATGACTACTATTCACGCAATACTGTGCTCACATGATTTCTGAACCTCATACTGCTACAAGTAAGCATTCATATCCCTGTTTTGTGAAGGAGGGAACAGAAGTTCAAGGTGAATTATTTTGCCCAAATGGGAAAGTTGGATCTCAGTTCTAGGTCTTTCTACAAAATTCACAAGGCTCATATTCAATGTCATTCATACATAAAAAAGGGAAGACATATGAAGTGATACTGAATAATGACACATGTAATTCAGTGCTAGATTAGAGAGTGGAGACATTAAGAGCTAAAAGAGTTCAGAGTAGGACAAATTGTTGTTTATTCATTTGTCTAAACTCATTTTGGATCTCTCACTATCTGAAGCAGAGGTCAGCAGACGTCAGCAGACTATAGCCCACAGACAAAATCCACAGAAAAATTGCTTATTTTTCTAAATAAAGTTTTATTGGAATGCAGCCTCTGATCTATTTGTTCACTGACTGAATTCTTTCATGCTACAACAGCAGAGTTGAATAGTTGTGACAGAGGCTTTCCAGCTGACAAAACCAGAAATATTTACTCTCTGGTCCTTTATAAAAATGATTGCTGACCTTTGATCTAAGAATCCCAGCAGATTTTGTATAAGACTTGAAACTTGATTAAGAAAGGAAGATTAAAACTCTGGGTACAGGAGAATGGGTCAAAAACAGAGTTCTAATTTGGTTTCATTACTCAGTTTTGAGATGACGTAGAGAAAATAGCAGCATCTTTGAACCTCCCAGTTCTAATTATAACATGGAGCTATTATTCCCTGCTCAGACTGCCTCATATATTTCAGCAGATTGAATGACACAATCGGGAATAAAAAATTATTAATAGCTACATTTTATTGCATATTTATTGGTCAGATGTTTTTCTAAGAAATTTATATATAATATTTAAACCTCAGTGTGACCCATTGAAAAGGTTTTTTGGTATAAAGAAGTGAACTTATTAGAAACTATTAATGTGTTTTATTCTTTTGCCTTTCTGTGGTGGTGATCTTGGCCCAAGGCTGACATCTGCCTGTGGCAAAGTGGGAGGGGCAGGGAGGAAGATTAGGACTTGATAAGGAAGGAAGTCAGATTACCAGAAGAAGGTAATCCCTAGATGGGAGATGAAAAGGCAGACTAGACAGTGATAAGTTGCAAACTGGAAAATTTTCTTAGAATACAATTAAAAATTTATACTGCCTTTTTTGGAATATTGATAACAGGGGCAAGTGTGACGCACCTAGTTCATAGAGTTGTCCTATGCTGTGGAGAAGATACTAAAGTTAGGCTGGCTTTAACTTTCTTTCCATCCTTCCTGTGGTTGTCATAGTGAATGGGTTTGTGGAAGTCAGATTAGTTTTCATCAAAATTGTGAACAAATTGTATATGTATCTGTGGATTAAAAATATTTAGGAAAATAATAGATGGTTGCATCTGTGCTGAACATTTACAGACTTTTCTCTTGTCATTATTACCTAAACAATGAAGTGCAACAATTATTTATATAACATTCATATTGTATTAGGGATAATAAGTAATATAGAGATCATTCAAAGTATACAGAGCATATGTGCAGGTTACATGCAAATACTACACCATTTTATATAAGAAACTTGAGCATCTGTGGATTTTTATGCCCACAAGGCGTCCTAGAATGAATTCTCCACAGGTGCGGAGGGACAACTGTGTATCAGTATTTTTTGTTCAGTACAAACAAGTTATTTTCTGAGTCAAAAGTAACAACCCTCTTATGCAATCATCATCCTCATTTGCATTCCTCTGTCTGACTCTGAACCATAGTGCCATTGAACACTTTAGAGACTTATGTGAACATAAAGAACTGTTATCAGTATGTTATTGTGACTGTTATTATTAGAACTTGGGTTACCACATTAAAATTCAAACTGCAGACTTCACAATTCAGGCCGGAGCTAGTGTTCTGGAAGATCCCAGATGTATGCAAACGTGAAGTGGGGTCCTGGAAACCAACTCAGAAATGCATCAGTGGGTGACTGAACTCGGGATAGATCTGAACCCAGCCTGCCTGGGGGTTCTGTCTTTCGGAGATGTGCATTATTACCCTGCCTATGTTTTGAGTTTCACATTAAAGAAAAGGTTGAAAGCAGTGCTGCAATTGGAAGAGCCTTAGTTCTGCAAGGGAGTTTGCAAAAGAGGAGGTATTTCTCCTGGTCCAGTGCCTAAGGCCAGTTAGACAGAATTGGAACTGAGGGAAGAGCAGGTGGCAGTTAGATTGCAGAGTGAGCCAGGGGTAAGAGTGAGGGTTCTGACTTACATGGAGAGGTACAGGGAGTATTTTTCTCCCTCTAGAATGTCTAGAGCTACCCTTTGAGACCCTGACTGTGGGGTCTCAAAGATAGCTGGCAAATACTCCCTCCTTGGTGCTAGAAGGAGGAGTGCCGAGCTCTTGCGACACTGTCTGCTGAGCATGTTCTGGTACATACTGGCTGCCTGACTTTGAGTGATTTGGAAGTTATTTATGTTCCAACTTCAACTGCAGTCTCCAAATACTGTGTTCCTAACAAAAAACTGTTTCTTGTCTTCCATGAGAAGCCTGTGGGCTCTCTGATTACTCCAGTGCAGAGACGCCATCGAGACAATTCATCTGGAACTTCCACTTGGGGGAGGAAACACATATTTTTTAAAAGTAGGCAGAGTTGTGAAGTATATCTGATAAGGCCTGGCTTTGGTACCTGGACACAGAGCCTTCATTCCAAATCTCTTTTAAGTAGATTATTTCAAGTAAGCAGGTTTCCAAGTCACAAATTATAGTGCAGAAATTTTAAAGTACACCCTAACTTACTGGTTATAATCACTCTGTTGCATTATCAAATATTCTTCATTCTATCTAGCCATCTGGCTATATTTTCATACCTATTAACCACTCCCACTTTATTCCCTCCTCCTTGCTACCCTTCCCACCCTTTGGTAAACTTCCTTCCATTTTACATGGCACCAATTATTTTTAATATCTAGCTTCCACATATGAGTGAAAACATATGAGATTTGTCTTTCTGTGATTGGCTTATTTCACTTAACATACTATTCTCTGAAAACCCAATTAATAATTGCCAGGTCATGAAGGAAGCCCAAGTGCCCATTGATCCATGAATGGATCAATAAACTGTGGTATATGTATATCATGGAATACTATGCAGCCATAAAGAAAGATAAAGACTTTACCTCCTTCACGTTTATATGGATGGAGCTGGAAAATGTTCTTAGCAAAGTATCACAAGAATGGAAGAAAAAGTATTCATGTACTCAGCCTTATTATGAAACTAATTTATAGCTTTCATATAAGAACTATAACCTAATTATAGCCCAAGAAAATGGGGAGGAGGGAGGGGAGGGGAGAGGGATGGATGGGTGGAGGGAGGGTGATTGGAGGGATCACCTCTATGGTTTATCTTTCAAGGGTACAAGTGAATCTTTTTAAAAATAGAATATAAACATCTTAACACAATAACTAAGAAAATGACATGTAGGCTATGTTAACCAGTTTGATGAAAATATTTCAAATTGTATATAAAAAAACCACACCTGACCCCATGATTGCATTAATGTACCCAGCTAACATTTAATTAAAAAAAAAGATTTTAAACAACCTAAAAAAAAATACTATTCTCTCGGCCTATCCATGTTATTTCAGATGGCAAGATTTCATTCTTTTCTGTGACTACAGAATATTCTATTCTGCATATGGAGTTTAATTTCTTTATCCATTTATCCATTCATAGACACCTGGGTGGATTCTATATCTTGGTTGTTGTGAATAGTGCTGAAATAAACATAAGAGTGCAGATACCTTTTTTATACACTGAGTGCATGTCCTTTGGATGTATACCGGACAGTGGGATTGCTGGGTCATATGGTAGTTCTATTTTCAGTTTTTTGAGGACCTGTATGCCATTCTCCACAGTGGTTCCACTAATCTACATTCCCACCAACAGTGTACGAGGGTTCCACTTTCTCTGCATCCTTGCCAGCATTCATTATTGCCTGTCTTGTTGATAAAAGCCATTTTAACTAGTTTTGATTTGCATTTCTCTGATGACTAATGATGTTGAGCATTTTTTCATGTACCTATTGGCTATTTGTATGCCTTCTTTCGAGAAATGTCTATTCAGATGCTTTGCCCATATTTTAATCAGATTGTTTGATTTTTTTTCTATTGAGTTGTTAGAGCTCCTCATATATACTATTTATTAATCCCTTGTCAGATGGGAAATTTGCAAATATTTTCTCCCATTCTGTGGATTTTATTTTCCCTTTGTTGATCATTTCCTTTGCTGTGCAGAAGCTTTTTAGCTTGATGTGATTCCATTTGTCCAATTTTACTTCAGCTGCCTGTGCTGTGGAGACATTATATTGCCCAGATCAATGTCCTGAAGCATTTCTCCAATGTTTTACTTTAGCAGTTTCATAATTTCAGGTCTTACATCTAAGTCTTTAATCCATTTTGACTGGATTTTTATATATGATGAGACATAAGAGACTAGTTTCATTCTTTCATATATAGATCTCCAGTTTTCCCAGCACCATTTATTAGATACTATCCTTTCTCCACTGTATGTTCTTAACAACTTTGCCAAACATAAGTTCACTATAGATGTTTGGATTTGTTTCTGTGTTTTCTATTCTGCTCAATTACCCCATATGTCTGTTTTTGTCAGTACCATGCTGTTTCGGTTATTACAACTCATAGTATCATTTGAAGTTGAGTAATGCGATTTCTCCCATTTTCTTTTTATTTAGTCTGGTTTTGGCTATTCTGGGTCTTTTGTGGTTCCATAGAAATTCTAGGATTTATTTTTCCCATTTCTGTGAAGAATGTCATTGGTATTTTGATGATTACACTGAATTTGTAGATTGCTTAAGGTCAGTTGTTCTCAACCTTCCTAATGCCTCCTAATGCTGCGACCCTTTAACACAGTTCCTCATGTTGTGGTGACCCCCCAACCATAAAATCATTTTCGTTGCTACTTCATAACTGTCCTTTTGCTACTGTTATGAATCATAATGTAAATATCTGATATGCAGGATGTATTTTCACTGTTACAAAGGGGTTGCCACCCACAGGTTGAGAAATGCTGCTTTAGGTAGTATGGACATTATAACAATATTGATTCTTTCAATCTGTGAGCATTTTTTTGGTGTTTTCTTTAGCTTCTATCACCAGTATTTTATAGTATTTATAATAGAGATCTTTCACTTCTTTGGTTAGTTTATTCCCAGGTGTTTTATTTTATGTGTAGCTATTACAATGAGATTACTTCCTAGATTTCTTTTTCAGATTGTTGAGTATTAGCATGTAGGAATGCTTCTTACTCATTTTTGTATGTTGAATTTGTATCCTGCAACTTTACCAATTTTTAAAAAATTAATTCTAATGTTTAGCTTTCTCTAGATCTAAGATCATATCATCTGCAAACAAGTATAATTTGACTTCTTTCTTTCCAATTTGGATATATTTTATTTCTTTATTTCTCATCTGATTGCTCTAGCGAGAACTTCCACCCTTAGTGTAGGTGACTGGCACTGTAATCACTGTGCAATGGGCGCTGAGCCTGTTGTAGGTATTTTTAATTTGAGGTTACCATGAAGCTTACAAAAATTACAGCCAATTTAAATATGACAACTATGCTTATAAAGAAAACAAACAAATAAACAAAGAGAAATCTAACAGAAATTCTACATTTTAACTCCATCCCCTCAATTATGTCCATTTTTTTTTATGTTATTTAGCTCTCAAACAGTTGCTTTTGACAGATTTATCTTTTAATCTTCTGGCTCAGGATATAAGTAGTTTATACACTGCAATTACAGCAATAGAGTATTTGGCCCCTACTGTTACCAGTGAGTTGTGTACCTTTAGAAGATTTTCTTTTGTTCATTAACATCCCCTTTTTCCAGATTGAAGAAATGCTTTCAACATTTCTTATAGGACAGGTCTTGTTTTGATGAAATCCCTCACCTTTTGTTTATCTGGTATGTCTTTTTTTCTCTTTCATGTTTGAATGATATTTTTGCAGGATATAATACTCTAGGGTTAAGGTTTTCTTCGGGTTTTTTTCCTTCAGCATTTTGAATATATCCTGCCACTGACTCCTGGTCTATAAGGTTTTCATTGAATAGTCTGCTACCAGATATATGGGATCTCCTTTGTATGTATTTCTTTTTTCTTGCTTACTTTAGGACCTTTTCTTTATCAGTTACCTTTATGGGAGCTTGATTATTAAATACCTTGAGGTAGCTTTGTTTGGATTAAATCTAATTGGTGTTTTATGCCCTTCTCTATAGCTTTCTCTAGGTTTAAAAAGTTCTATCTTATTTCTTTGAATAAACTTTCTACCCTAGTCTCTCTCTTTCTTCTTTAAGGCCAATAACGCTTAGAATTGCTCTTTAGAAGCTATTTTGTAGATCCTGTAGGCAGGATCTATAGATCCTGTCTCCAAGTTGTCTAACTCTTCTGTTTAATCAATTTTGCTGTTGAGAGATGCTGAAGCATTTCTTAGTTTATTAATTTAATTCTTAAGCTCTAGAATTTTTGCTTGTTTTTAAAAATTATTCCAATACCTTTGTTAAATTTCTCTGATAGGCTTCTGAATTACTTTCTCTGTGTTGTCTTAAAGTTCATTGAGCTTCTTCAGATAGCTATTTTGTATTTTTTTCTGAAAGGTCATTTATCTTCACTCCAGGACTGGTCACTGGTACATTACTTAGTTCATTTGGTGAGGTCAAGTCTTCCTGGGTATTCTTAATGCTTGTGGATGTTCATCCATGCCTGGGCATTGAAGAATTAGGCATTTGGTTTAATCTCCACAATCTGGGATTGTTTGAATTCAAGTCTCTGGTAACTGTAGCTATATTAGGATGCCCCAAACCCAGTAATGCTATGACTGTTACAGACTCTGTGTGTTATTGCCTTTGTGAGCTTGGGTATAATACAAGAGAATTCCCTGGATTAGCAGGCAAAGGCTTGCACTCTCTTCCCTCAATCTCTCTGCTGAGCTGCTGGAACTGGGGGAGGAGTGATGTGGGCAACAGAGCCAGGTCGCACCTGAAGCCAGTGCATTCTCACCCAAAGCCAGTGGTGACTGTTGCTTGGCTACCTCTGATACTTATTCAAAGATCAAGGGCTATTTAGTCAGCAGGTTGTGAATTCTGCCAGTATTGGGTCCTTCCCTTCAAGGTAGGTTGTTTACAATTGGCCCAGCATGGGTCCAGAAATGATTTTAAGAACTCAGGACTGGTACTTTATTTTACTATGTCTGGGCTGGTACCCAAGTTGCAAAACAAAGTTCTCTGAGCTCTTTCCTTTCTTTACCCAAGTGGAAGAAGACTGCATGAATGGCATTGCCTATATTTGGAGGAGGTATGACACAGGCATAGGCTTGGCCAGTACTTCTAGTGTCTTACTGGGTTATGTGCAATCCAAATCCATTGGCTCCGAGCCAGCACTGCAGCCCTTGTGGACTAACTGCCTTATAAATTTACTCTAGGCCTGAGGCTGCTCTTTTTCTACTGGTGGTGAAGCTAGATGGAACTCAGGTTTCAGAGTGAAGAATTTCCCTCTGGCCAGGCTGGTCAAAATGCTCCTTCTGTGGGCACTGGCAGAATCCTGTGCTATGCTCTGTTCGCCTGTGCTAGAGCACCCCTGAGTTTCAATGCAAAGTCCCCCAATCACTTCACTGTCTCTCCCGTGGGCACACGTCACTCAGAGCTCTACTGCAGCACTGTTGAGTGATGAGAACACTGCTGGGTTGGCACAGGCAATGCAAGACCGTCTTTTCTGCTCTCTTCAGTGTCTCTTTCCTTGATTTAATGTTAAAACCATGTAGTATGATCACTTGCCTGATTTTCAGTTCTTTGAAGGTGCTTGCTTGTGTGGATAGTTGTTGAATTAGGTGTTTATGTGGAGGGACAATCGCTGGAGGTGTCTATTTAGCCATCTTACTCCACCCCTTATGTATGTATGTGTTGAGCAACCATTTTTAAAAAGTTACTTAACTTTAATTGACAAGTAGCAATTGCATATTTTATGGTGTATCCCATGATGTTTTTATATAGGTATTCATTGTAATTTCAGAATATTACAGGAATACACACATTTGGTTACATGATTTGTTTTTGTACATTTTAACTCAAAGTTTTAAGCGTCCCAGAATATGTGCATTGTACAAGTTAGGTGTGCATGAACCCACCCCTCTTCCCCAGTCCCACCTACTTGATTTCCGTTAAGTTTTACTTCCATGTGTGCACATAAGTGTTGATCAACTAGTTGCAATTTAGTATCAAGTACGTGTGGTGTTTGTTTTTTCATTCTCACGATACTTCATTTAGAAGAGTGGTCTCCAGTTCCATCCCGGTTCATATAAAAGGTATTAGTTCACCTTTTTTATTGGCTGAGTAGTACTCCATGGTGTACATACACCACATTTCATTAATCCTTATGCATTGAAGGGCACGTGGGTTGTTCACACATCTTTGCAATTATGAATTGTGCAGCTATAAATATTTGAGTGCAAGTTTCTTTTTTATAAAACGCCTTTTCCCCCGCTTTGGGTAAATACCTAGTAGTGAGATTGCTGGGTCTAATGGTAGGTCTACGTTTAGTTCTTTGAGATATCTACATACTACTTTCTATATAGCCTGTATTAGCTCACAGTCCCATCAACAGAGTGTGAGAGTTCCTTTCTTTTCACATCCATGTCAAGTCCCATCAACAGAGTGTGAGAGTTCCTTTCTTTTCACATCCATGCCAATCAGCACTTATTTTGGGGGGGCTTTTTGATAACAGCCATTCTCACTAGAAGGCCTCCCCTCTACCTCCTCATTCCCACAGGATTCATGAAGAAATTTACAAATTTCTCTGTTTCAAAACCTGTGGTCTGGGCTTACATGCCATTAGGAAATGATCCTTTAATTTTCTTGGGGATAATGATATTTGGTGGATGTAGTCCTTATTTGTACAAGTCCTTATTTGCAGGAGATAGAGATGGAAATGTTCAAAGATGAAGTGTCATAATGTCTGCTCCCTAATTTAAATCGGTCAGATAAAAGGAGAAATATGACACAAGTACTGTAAAGAGCTAACATTTGTTGAGGTTTAGTGATTGCTGTCTGTGTATTCCTTGTATTCTTCTTTTAACTTTTCTATTTGAAAATGTTTATCAAAAAATTGGAAACAAAAGCAATGCCCCCCCCCATTTAGTATCCGCTTTCTTTCATCATCATCTGCTTATTTTTCTTTCATCTGCCAGAACCTGAAACATGCTCATGGTGGGGATGGGGAAAGGATGTCATTCTGGGTGTTTGTCACTGCCTTCCGACCCGCCATCCACACTCAGCACCCCTTCCTCTGACACCTGTGTGTTTGTGCATACTATTCATTACTCTGTTGTTTATAATACTTTTAAATTCGAAAAAGCCTTTAGTTCCATCGTAAGGAGAGTGGTAAATAGGTGAAGGTGTAGCTATACAATGAAGTGTCATATAGGCTAAAGCAAATTTGCATGTATTCCTATTATTTTATTATTTATGTAAATCAGAATATAGCAAAGGGAAAGTAAAAACAAATCACTCAGTCTTCTCTCAGAAATAACTGACTAGAAAAAGACAGGCATTCTGACACAAATGTGGACACTTTAAACAGAAATTCCAAAAGAGAATGCTCACATGGCTTCTGAAAATAGAAAAAGGCACTCCACCTCATCAGTAATCAGGGAACTGAAAATTGAAGCTGCAGTGAGGTACCAGCACACACCAACCAGATTGTTAAAATGAAAGAGTCTAATAAGCATTAGGATTTGGAGCAACTGGAATGCTCATGTCCACATATACTGCTATTGGGAGAGTAAATTAGTACTGTACTTTGGGAAGACAATTAAAGATGCACATACTCCATGATTCAACAGTTTTGAATCAACAGCAAAAGAAGCAAGAAAAATAAAAATTCATAAAATAGGATCCCATTTATATGTGATCCAAAAAAGCAGGCAAAATTAGGTTTTTGTGCATAAGAAAGTTGAATAATAAACTAAATCAAGGAAATAACAACCTTGAAAATCAGTAGTTAACTTGGTGGGAAGTGAGAAGATTGTGATTTCTATAGCCATGTGGGAGCCTCTGGGATGCTGCCAATATGCTGGACCTTCTCTGGCAATGGATACATAGGGCTCACTTTGCTGCTAAATATACATGTTATTAATACATATATTCTCTCTAGTGGTCTCTGTCTCAGGAGAGAGACAGAGAGATAGAGAGATTCTCTGTACTTCTCTGTGATTATTACAATAAAAAGGTCAGGATTGACATATAGAACACAATCTTATTTTGTCTTATTATTTCTATATGTTTATCCTTCTGTTTTTATATAATTGTAGAGATAGATGTTACACATCTGCTTATATGTTTATTGGTCATCTCTATATCTTCTTCTCTGGGGTGTATTCTTTTAAGTGTTAAGACATATTATGTATATATTTTTTCAGTTGGGCTATTCTTACCACTTGAGTGGTAAAGGAAGGTATTTAATATATTCAGAATACTAATTCCTTATAAAACATATCTGTATTTTCCTCTAGCCTTTCGCTTACTTTCTTATTTTTAAAATTTTGATTTTATAAGAGCAAAAGTTTTAAATTTTGATAAAGATAAGTTAGCAGTTTTTCCATTTCCTGTTCTTTTGTATACTTGAAAAACACTCATTGCACATTGGTGATTTCTTCCTATGCTTCACTCTGGAAATTGTCTTGTTTTAGCCTTTATGTAATATTAGGTCTATGATCCAATTTGAGTAGTTTTTATATGTGGTATGAGTTAATGATAAAGTTTCATTTTTTCCATACTAATATCAGTTGTTCTAGCACTGTTTGCTAAAATGTCTATCATTTTATCATTAAATTATGTCTGTACCTTTGTTGAAAATAAATATGTGCAGGTCTATTTCTGGATCCTCTATTATGTTTCATTTATTCATATGTCTATCCTTATGTCAACACCAAACTCTCTGGGTTACTGGCTTTATATAATAATAAAGAGTTGAAATCAGATAGTAAAGTCCTTCAATGTTGTTTCTTTTTATTAAAGTTCTTTTGACTACCTTAGGTATTTTGCATTTTCACATAAATTTTAGAATCAGATTGTCAATCTCTTAAAAATATATTGATTTTTTACTGCAATAATTAAAGCTCAATTTGCGGAGAACTGACATCTTACCACTATCAATTCTTCTAATCTACAAATGTGGTGTATGTCAATAGGTAATTCAATCTTTAATTTTTTCTAAGAAATGTTTTGCATATATTTTGTTAAATTTAGCCAAAATCACTTTATAACTTTAAATTATTTAAATGATACTGTTTTTAAAATTTCAATTTCCAATCATTCATTGTTAATATTTAGACATAAGTTGATTTTTGTGCAGTGACTTTGTATTCCTTGTGGCAACATTTAGGAAGCAGAAACCATATCAGAACAGGAAATATTAATAAAGTGTTATTTATTCAATAAAGGATTATTGAATAGTAAAAGGAGTTTAATTACCAAAATGAGTAAAAAAGACATCTAAGCAATTCATGACTAGCAAATGCAGGGATTAGCAAGGACTGAGGCAGAATATTCAAAGGCAGAACTAAGAACTCAGAAAAGTCCTTGGTTTTTGCCACTATCTATAAGAAAATGCCACAGATTGTGTGTTTTGTAAACAACAGAAATTTATCTCCTCACAATTCTAGAAGCCGGGAAGTCCAAGATTAAGGCACTAGCAGGATCAGTTGTCTAATGAAGGCTGCTCTCTAATTCCAAGATGGCACTTTGTTACAGCGTCCTTCAGGGGAGGGCTGCTGTGTCTTCATGTGGCAGAAGGCAGAAGGGCAAGAGAGCCAAATGCTGGATGAAGCCTCTTTTTACAATAGTTTAATCCCCTCTGTGAGGGAAGAGCCTTTATGAACTCCCTGGGGCTCCCCTTTTAAAGGCCCCAGGTCTTAATACTATTACAATGGCCTTTAGGTGTCAACACCAGAATACTGGAAGGAACACTCTGAAACCATAGTGGAGCTGTACCCAGCCTGGTTCAAAACTCATCAGAGTCTGTATATCCTGAAGTGTGGATGGGCTGGAGCTGGTCCATAAGAAGTCACCTGTGGGGTGCCAGAAGAAACTGCCTGGAGAATGACTGCCACTGAGTCTTCCGCATGTTGTCAGTGGTCACCCTTTAGGGGGTAAGAGGGATGGGAAGAGAAGCCCTTTCCTCTGCCATAGCTAGCCAGGTCTCTACAGTTCCCTCTGTGACAAAGATTGACATTGTACAAGCTAACAAAGAACAAGTATTTACAAGGTTCGGCTCCATTATCACCATGCAGGGTAAAGAGGTGAATTTGGAGCTGAAAGGTGCTCCAGTGACACCTTTGTAGAACTTACTTATTGTTCTAGTAGCTCATTGCTTTCCTTAGTAGTTTACAAGTTTCTTAATATTTTCTATGCTTTAAAAAATCTCTTAATAAAACAGTTTTAACCCCATCTCTCTGATCTGGGTGCCCTTAATTTCTTTTTCTTGTCTTTATGCATTGAATGGGACCTCTAAGGGAATTTTTTTAAAAAGTGAGAACATCCTGCTTTTGAATTTGTGTATGATTTTAACTATAGTGTTTTTTTTTCCCCTCATAGGTGTGCTCTTTACAAGATTGAAGATGTCTCTCTCGTGCTCTTTTTTTTTTTTTTTTTTGAGATGGGATCTCCTTTCCTTACCCAGGCTGGAGTATAGTGGTGCCATCATAGCTCACTGCAGCCTCAAATCCCTAAGCTTGAATGATCCTTTCATGTCAGCCTTTCTAGAACTGGGACTACAGGTACATACCACATGCCCAGCTTATGGTCTCCCTGCCTTCCTTCTACTTGTAGTGTGTTGAAAGTCTTTATCAGGAATGAAAGTCAAGTATTTTCAAATGCTTTTTATGTTTCTGTTGACCTCACCATGTGACTTACTTCTTTTAAATTCTACTTGATCATGAGGTTTTATTATTTTATACATTGTTGTATTTTATTAACTAGTATTCTTTTAATAATTTTGTATCTGTGTTCGTCAGGAATATCTATGTGTCGTTTTCTTATGATGTCTTTATTTTTGCAACAGAATAATTCTGGCCTCAGAAAATGATTATAGAAGACTGATTGTTTCTCTATTAAACATTTAGTAGACTTTATCACTGAAGTCATCTGAGCTTTGGACTTTAATTTGAGTGATAATTTTTAATCATGAATTCAATTTCCTTTATAGATATATAATTTTTCATATTTTAATCTTGTTTTGTTTTAGTGTTGGTAATTTGGGTCTTTGGAGGATTTTGTCCATTTCACCCAAATTGCTAAATTGATTGGCATGAATTTATTTATAATATTCTCTTATTATCCTTTTAATGTCTGTAGACTCTGTAGTAGTATCCCTATTTTCAGTCCTGTACTGGTAATTCATTTCTTTTCAATTTTTTTCATTCATTTATTATTTATTTCCTTCTACTTGCTTTGGATTGACTATTCTCTTATTTTCTTCTGATTTCTTTATGTAAAGCATCAACAGATCATTGATATTATTTAAGATTGCTTTGTTGTTTTTACAATGTAACCATTTAAATCACAATTTTTTCTTTAAGCACTTGTTTAGTTGTATTCTATACATTTCTATATGTGTGTGTTATGTATTCATTTTAATTTAGTTCAGAATATTTTAAAATTTCCCTTGAGATTTTTTCTTTGACTCTGCTAAAAGGTAAAAGATTTTTTCTTTCTGTAGAGAAACCAGAATGTGCTTAGCCTAAGTTATTAGAACTGTATTGTGTACTTTCCAAATATTTAGGAATTTCCCAGATAGCTTTCTGTTGTTGATTTAAAATTTAATTGTAAATATACTGTCAGAGAACATGTATTTGTATAATATTACTTAGATTCTTTTAAGTTGATTGGGACTTATTTTATGGGCCAGAATCTGGTCTTTCTTGGTCAACATTCCATTCCAGATACATTTGTTTAAAAAAAGTAGGCTGGAACAATCTATAAATGTTAAACCCACAGATGTTATAAACCCTCTATAAAGGGCTTGTTATGGATGGCTTTTATAAGCTTAAGGCATGTTCCTTGTATGCCTACTTTGTTGAGGGTTCTTATCATGGAAAGGTACTGTGCTGAATTTTGTTGAATGCTTTTTACGCATCTTTTGAGAAAACCGTATGATCTTTATGTGGTGAATCAAATGTATTGATTTACATATGTTGAACCACCTTTGAATTCCTGAGATGAAGCCCACTTAGTCATGTGTATTCTTTTTTTGATGTACTGCAGAATTTAGTTTAGTATTTTATTGAGGATTTTTGCATTTATATTTATAAGGGATATTTGTTTGTAGTTTTGTTTGTTGTATCCTTTCTGAGTTTGGTATCAATGTGAAATTAGCTTCATAGAATGAATTGGGGAGAATTTCCTTTTTCTTGATGTTATGGAATGATTTCTGTGGTCTGGATAGCAGTTCTTCTTTGTAGGTATAGCAGAATTTGGGTGTGAATCCATCTACTCTAGGGCTTGGTTGGAAGATTTTTTATTACTGCTTGGATTTCATTTTCATTATTGGTCTCTTTGGGAATTCTGTTTCTTCTTGATTAAGTCTTACAAGTTGTGTGTCTGAAGGAATTTGTCCATTTCCTCTACTTTTTCTAGTTTATATATATGAAGATTTTTATAGCATTTGTGAATGATGTTTTGTATTTATGTGACATCAATTGTGATGCCTCATTTTTTCATTTCTGATTGAGGTAATTTGAGTCCTTTATCTTATATTTCTGGTTAATCTAGCAAGAAATTTGTCAATTTTATTTAGGAATGAATCAACAAGCTGTAGTATATGTATACTATGGAATACTATTCAGCTATTTAAAAAGATGGAGACTTTAGATATTTTCTATTTACCTGGATGGAAGTGGAACACATCACAAGAATGGAGAAGCAAGAATCCTATGTACTCAATTCTGATACGAAGACAATTAATGAACTAGTACATGGGGGGAGGGGAGAACTAGAGAGGGAGAAGGAGGGATGGGGGAGTCATGGTATGTGACACATCTTTTGGAGGAGGAACACAATTATAAGAGGGACTTTACCTAACAAATGCAATCAGTGTAACCTCGTTCTTGTCATGCTCAATGAATCCCCAACAATGAAAAACAAAACAAAACAAAGAATGTACTTTTTGTTTAATTGATCTGTATTTTTTTTGTTTGCTTTCCATTTCATTTAGTTGTGTTCTGACCTTTGTTATTTATTTTCTTCTGCTGGCTTTAGGTTTGGTTTGCTCTACCTTTTCCAGTTCCTTGAAATAAGACATGTTGTTTGTTAATTTGCAATGTTTCTGTCCTTTTTATGTAGTATTTAATGTTATAAAATTTCCTCTAAGGAACAGATTTTGACAGCTTGTCCCCTCCATCATTTAGTTCAAAGAATCTTTTAATTTTCATCTTAATTTCAATCTTGACCTAATAATCATTCAGAGTCAAGTTGTCTAATTTTCATGAGTTTGTACCTGTTTGAGTGATTCTTTTATAGTTTAAAAAGATACATGATATGATTACAATTTAAAAAAATTTGTTGAGGCCTATTTTGTGGCTTAAGACATGATCAATCTTGGATATGACCCAGGTGCTGCTGAGAAGAATGTATACTCAATATTTTTTGGATAGAATATTCTGTAAATGTATGTGAATTCCATTTGATTTAGAGTCTGGTTTAGGTCCAATATTTATTTATTTTCTGCCTTTATGATTGCTCTAGCTCTGATAATGGGGTACTGAATTCCTTAGCAATTATTATCTTACTTATTTCTTTGCTTAGCGCTAGTAAAATTTGCTTTATATACCTGGGAGCTGCTGTGTTAGGTGCATATATATTTTGGATTGTTTTCTTCTTGTGGAATTTCTTCTTTTATCCTTACATGATGAACTTCTTTGCCTTTTTTAAAACTTTAATGACTTAAAGTCAATTTTATCTGTCATGCATCTTTTAGGAAAGACAGCAGGCAGGGAACTCCTAGACCAGGCCATTGGCTGCAGTGGGCATGGCAGGGGCAGGGAAAGGAAAGGGTCAGGATGGAAGAGAGCTGTGATCTCAGCTTCTCTAGCTATCCTTTCTTGGAGGGAACCCTGCAAGGAATGTCCAAAGACTGGGATCACACCAGTTTTCTGCACAATTCAGTGGTTGCAGCAGCATGTGGGCTTGGAAAGTGGATAAGTTTCCAAACAGCTCAGTAGTCCACTGATTACTAAAAGTACACGGCAAGGGGAAATAGGATCATTCCTTACCCTTTCTCTGGGCTTCAAGCCTCTTTGGGCTTGATCCTTGCTGATCTCATCTCTTCTCTTTTTCCTTTTCTCTTTTCCCTTTTCCTGTTCTGCTTTGCAATTTCCATCTGAAAAGTCTCCAGCATACTCTGGCACCTCCTCCTTTCAACTATAACCAAGCTATGCCATTTATCCCTCTGTTTTATCTGAAACCCTTCCTTCCCTCCAAGATGCTCTGACAAGTGATGTCACTAGTCAGCCATCTCATCCTTTCTGTGTCTTGCACTTTTATTGAGTCTAAGGTCTCTGTCTTCCATTTGGAGAGTTTAGGTCATTTACATTTTATATAAGCATCACATTTAGGTTTAAATCCACTGCTGTCTTGATTTATTCTTCTGTATTCTTCTGAATTGAGTATTTGTGTTTAATTTTAAAGGAAATTTAATATTCCATTTTATCTCCACTATTACCTTATTAGTTACACTTATTTTTGTTAGTTGTTCTAAAGTTTACTGTATACATTTAAAACAATCTATTTTTAAACATTGTACATGTTAAATATAATGTAAGACCATTTCAACAGTATGATTTCATAACCCCATCCTTTATGCTATTCTTGTTATAGATTTTGTTTTCATGTTTTAAACTTCATAATGCATTGTCATTAGTTTGGTTTAGCCAATTGATAACTTTCAAAGAATTTTAAAACTGAGGACAATACTTCTAAATTTATCCACATATTTATTTTTTCTTTCTTCTGCAGATCCCTGTTTCTATGTGGTATCATTTATCTTCCTCCTAAAAAACTTTTTAAAACCTGTTCTGAAGTATAGGTCTACTGGTAATACATTTTTTTAAACTTTGCCTAAAAAGAAGTTTTTTTTAATTTTACTCTTCTTTCTGAAGGATATTATCACTGGATATAAAATTCTAGGCTAATAGATATTCTACCACCTCCTCTATTTTTGAGAGGTCTTTTCATTGTTTCCTGGATCTATAGGTTGATAGTATTCATCAATTTGGAAAAATATTGATCTTTAAAGTTTAAAATATTTTTCTATAGCCCCCTTTTCTAGGATTCCTACAATGTGTATTTTAGCCCATTTTCTATTATTTCACAAACCATGAAGGGTGTGTTATGTTTTTGTTTTTTAGTCTGTCTGTGCTTCATTTTCTTTTTATTTTACTGTTACATTTTCAAAATTACCTGTTTTTTTTTTTCTGTACAGTCAACTCTGTTGTTACATCTATCTAGTGAAATTTTTATTTCTCTTACAGTGTTTTTTATGTAAATGTTCCATTTAGCTCTTTAAAAATACATTTTGTTTCTCTCCTCACTATAATCTGTTTTTGATGAAACATGAGCTCTTTGTTATAATGGCCGTTTTGACTTTTAATTTTAACTCATCTTTATGAGGTCCATCATCTCTCTCAATTCTATGAGAGAGAATTGAAATGCATGGATGAGTTTTCTCCTGATTATGGGTCACATTCTCCTGATTCTTATCCTGTCTAGGACTTTTTGATGCATTGCTGAACATTGTGAATATTGCATAATTCAGAGTGTGGATTTTTTTGTTTTATTTTAAACATCTTTGAACTTTGAGAGATATAGTTTCTTAGTAGTTTGAGCTAATTGAGTCCTCTGTTTAAGCTTTGTGAAGAGTAGTCTAAATTAGGCTTTAGTCTAGGGATATTACTATGACTAAACCATGACCCTTCTAGGAAGACCACAGAATGTTTTAGGTGATGACTATGGACATTCAACTCTGGATTATCAAAGTTTGAATACACCCAACCCTGTTGAACACTGAGATTGTTCTGTTTTTATAAGTAATTGTTTGCCATGGATTGAGAAAGTTTACTGCATGCATGCATAACCTTATATTTAGGAGTTTCTTAGATAACCCTCATGCAAATTTCTAGAACTATTTTATTGTGTAGTTTTATCTTTTCAGGGAGTCTGTCCCATAATTTCCAGCCATTTCATCCTCTTTAATCATTAATTTCTGTTTCATGGAGGCCAGCAGACTATATTTGTGCCACCCCCGCCCAAACTGTGGTCTTGAAATCACTTAATACAGCAAACCAGAATGATTATAGGAATCATCTTATTTTTTCCCTTCACTTGGGGATCACAATCTGTGTTGCCTATTGTCCAGTGTCCAAAAATAGTTATTTCATGTATTTTACCTGTTTTATAGCTGATTATCATATGAAGTTAAGTATGTTCCTTGTACTCTATAATGTACAAAGTCTTATATTTCTAATTTTAAAAAAATGTTAAAAGTATACATGGGACTAGTAGTTCAAACCTGTGTTGTTCAAAGGTCAACAGTATTTGCATAGGAAAAAAAAAATCAATGAAATGCTTATATGGTTCATTATTAGCAGTAGTATTTCAGGAGACTTTCTTTTATGATATACTTCTATATGTTAGGTATAATATACATTTTTGTGCAATTATAAATAATAAAGGGAAAATGACGTTTATAGAAAGCAAAAAATAAAATATATGAAGAAAAGGATTTGAAGTTAGCAGCAGAAAAATTATCTGAAGATATTATACATATTACTTTGGATAAGAAGTGTTATAATTTTTAAATAATACTCTAAATTTTAAAGTATAAAAAATTGACAAAATAGTTTTTAGTCATATATATCTCTTAGCATTTATAGACTCTCTTGTATGAAAGATAAAGAAGTTAATACCTTTATCTCCTTTCAACCTGTTCTTCATCCACTAATTGTTTTATGCTTTTGTGTATATATTGTTAAGATGTATAATTTTTTTTCTTTTTTCTTTTATAGCCATGTTGGTGTCTATAATGCTAATTCTATGTTGAATTGGACTTAATTCTCTTCAAATTATGTCTTATTTGGCTGGGTGTATCATCAATTACCCCCAAAAGACTAACGAAGGCGTGTTCTCTGAGTCCTTAAGGCTTATGAATTTATCTTTAGTTTTGTACTTGCAATAAACTTGAGTAAATATAAAATTTCCTAAGAACTTTTCACATGCTTTCCTACTGTCTTTTAACATCTAATGTTACTGTGGAGAAATCTGAAGCCAGTATACTATCTTCTCTTTGTATATGAATGACTCTTTGGCCTGTATGTCCATAGAATTCTTTCCATGTATCTTTGAAGTCCAGGAGGTTTTCAGGATAACTCTTATTATATTTCCTTTTCTATCACTCTTTACTTAGTTATGGTGGGCACTTTTTCTTAAGTTGTATATGTTTATGTTAAGAAAAATATTCTTGCACATTTGAGCTTATACTCTTGGAACTTTCTTGGGAAGTCTTCTTGGAACTTGGTTGGACAAAAGCCTGAGGGTCTTGGGAAGACTGTCCCAAGGAAGCTTGAAGAAAAGGAAGAAAACTGTTATTGGAAACTTTATAAAAAGAGAGACCACATTACACATTAGACTATCTCCTTTGGTAACTTGCAAAATAGAGAACATGTCTAATAAGCTTGACAAGGTATATCTAGATAGGATATTGAACGTGCCAACCGTTGTGTGTGTTTTTTTTCTTTTAGCTACTTAAGGTAAGTACAGTTAGAGAGGAACTAAAGAAGGAATTACTTAATTGTTGGCAGAATTTAGAGGAAATATTTCTGACCCAGAACTTGCTAGATCAGAAAATAAAACAGAACTATTTCTCATTCCAATCAGGAGAAATGTCTCAAAGTACAAAGTGACCTCGGGGCAAATATAAGATAAGAACACTTCCTATAAAAGTTGACTTTCTAGTCAAGAACCTGTAAGATCTTTTCTGAAGGCTTTAGAAAGATATAAGGCAAATGCTTTCTCATTTAGAAAAAACAAAGGACTTGCAATAATCGCAAGGATCAAATGTAGGAAGGATAGGAATAGAAGATAAATTTCAGTCTATTTTAATCAGGCTTCACCCCTGTGTTCTTTGCCCCGGGTGATGTCTCCGTTTGGATTTTAGTGTTTCCAGTATTTCTAAGGCTCAAGACAAACCCTTAAACATTAAAAAATCCTCAGCTTGTAATCTAATAGCTAATTCTATCCTTCTTATGTTTGTGCCATCTCATTTTCAGCAGCATGTCTTAGTATTGTAATACAGAGAGAACAGACTCTATTGTCTAAATTATTCACTCTTTTGTGAAAAGTGTCACTACTTATAATTGCACCAGGATGGCCAGATGTAGTGTGGGAAAATCAAGTCATCAAATCACATGACATTGTTTGTTGATACAGATTTTAAATGATCCAAATAGTATGTACCTTCTTGAGCTCTACCTACTCAGTCTTCCTGTTGTGGATCAGAGTGAGACTGTGCAGGGAAACAATCCCCATGCTATGGTTTGATTGTTTGTGCCTCCAAAATTCATGTTGCAACTTAATCTGAAATGGACTCTGGGAGGTAGTTAGTTCATGAGTGTTCTGTGCTCATGGTTGCATTAGTGCTGTTATAAAATTGCTGGAGGGGACTAGTGAGGCCCCTTTTTGCCCTTCCATCTGCTGCCATGTGAGGACAAAGCAGCAAGGCATCATCTCTGAAGCTAAGATCAGCACTTGGCAGACACCAAATCTACTGGTGCCTTGATCTTAAATTTCACAGTCTCCCGAACTGTGAGAAATAAATTTCTGTTCTTTATAAATTATTTAGTAATATTTTGTTGTAGCAACAGAACTAGGATGCTTAGCCTGCCTTTATCTTTACACCTTATTTTTTCCATCAGTGAATATTGCATTGACTTTTTTGGGGCTGAGTAATTTGTGTATAGAGGGAGTTCTATACTCTACCTAATGTTATGAGAGTTATGTATAACTTTCAGTAACTTTCCTGATTTGGGGACAGGTTTTAAAGGAAATGGCAGAGTTTGTAATTTGTGGCTCATAGCCTGTGTGTTTAGGATTGTGTTTATAAATCTCTATCATTACTATGGGAATATACTTTCCCTCCATTTTTATTTTTTAAACTTATTCTTGATGAGTTTAGAAAAAGAGAAGTCAAATTAAAATGTCTTTACTCTGTTATCTTTAACTGGGAGTCTAGTTTTGATATGGAGATGTGATCTTGATATATACAGCTAAACAGAAGAGAGCAGATTATAGTACATTAGTTATAGTAAGTATCTTTTGTGTTAATATGCATTTTATATTCATAACACATTGCTAAGAATATTTATCTCACTGGTATTTTATGGAGTGGAGAGGATGTATATAATATATATAGTTCTGAAATTTTTACAATGCGTATGAATTACTCTTATAAATCAGAAAAGAAATCAATGAAGATAATTCTATTTAGGAGAAAAACAAAAAGACTTAGGCGTCTGTGACCCTTAATGCATCATGGGGCTGAAGATCCATACCACTAACAAGGCAGCTTGTGGTTAAGCATGAAATGCCCTTTTGTTTTGACCCAATTACCTTCCATCAGAATTTTCCCATTGCAGACGGTACAAAGAAATCTCTTTCTGTGCTCAGAAAAAATGTAAGAATTACTAGGCTGGGGTCACTTTGATGACATAGGTTAAAGATTACTGAGATAGAATTGAATTAACCACAGTAACAACAAAAAGACAATTCTCTTGTCCATGTGGGATGGTTGATGCATGTTGTCTGGCTTCTGAGTCCACAGTGGGGCTGTTCCTGACTAGCTCGCATTACCATTTCGCTGTCCCCTTCCTCCTTCTCTGTCCTGGGAGACAGCATTTATTTTAGCAATGCCCATCCCATATCCAGAACCAGGGTGATAAGCAATAAATAATGGCAGAAGCCTGTGCTGTGAGCGATTCCTGAGGAGGGCTTTACTGGATACCATAAGAAGTGGATTCATGAAACTCAGCGCAGTGGAGTGAAAAATAAAACACAGGAAAGAAATAGAGTGGCACGCACAGCTGTCACATGGCCTCAGAAATCTAGATGAGAAAGGTAAGCATCAGGGGCTCGAAAGACCTTCCAGGTAAGAGCAGGGCTGCACGGTGCATCAGGCGGCTGACATGGGAGCCAAACTTGACAAGTCATTCTGATGCTGAGCTGGAAACACCTTGGAAATAAAAGCATTGTACAAAAAGGCCAAAAAGATCCAATCAATTCAGAGAAGAGAGTGAGGGGAATAAGTAAAAACAAGTTAATGACGGATAATGACTACCCCTCACCCAAACCTGACCACAGTTTGGACCTCAGCAGGGCAAGGTGTTTGAGGTGGAGAGGTTGACTGGTGCTGTGAGAAAAGTGTGGCCAGCGAACTGGGCAGACACACACTGAGCCCTGGCTTGCTTATTTGCCACCTGGACTTATAATAGTGGGCAGGCAACTTCTCTCTGCTCAGAGAGAAATTCCCACTGGTTCTGCTCAGCGTCACTGATTCTGAGTTTGTGTTTCTTTATCTGTAATATAGGGATAATAGTATACTCCCCATTATGCAGCTTTGAAGATTAAATAACACCTGTACAGCTGCGTGTGGTGGCTTACACCTGTAATAACAGTACTCTGGAAGGCCAAAGGCATGTGACTTGCCTGAGCTCAGGAGTTCCAGACCAGCTTGAGCAAGAGTGAGACCTCATCTCTAAAAATAGCCAGGCATTGTGATGGGCTCCTATACTCCCAGCTTGTCTGGAGGCTGAAGAAAGAGGGTCACTTGAGCCCAAGAATTTGAGGTTGCTGTGAGCTATGATTTTATAGCACTCTACAGAGGGCAACATAATGAGACTCTGTCTCAAAATAAATAAAATGAAATGAAAAAATAAATAACAACTGTAAACACCTATAGTCCCCAGAAATTATTCAGCAAGTGCTAGCTGCCAGTCTGTGGATCCTGTCCTGGGTCCCCAAACTATCTGGGGTAGAACACCCCAGCACCTTGCCCTCACCCCCCTCCTCCTCCTGTTTCTCCTCTTCTACTTTCCCTCTTCCCTGTTCTGTAAGGCTAGTGAAGTCCTGAGCTGGCAAATAAAGTAGACTCCAGCTCAGGTGAAGCAGAAGGAATTTTTGATGTATTTTTTCTGCAGTTGAAGAGGCAAGTTGCCTTTGTGCTCCTGGTTTCCATTACTGAGTTGGTCATATTTTATCTTCCCTTAAGTGGTAGCCAGATCTCCCCAGGTCAGGTCAGTACAGACTCTGAATACAGGAGAGAGAAGCAGGTACTAACGCTGGCCAGAGGTATTTATTTCTCCTACAGTTAGGCTATCTAACACAGGCAGTAACATGTCCCAACCCGAGGCTGTCCATCGCAGTTCTCCTCTGCCATGCCCTTGGAGCCTCAGGCCTGGTCCACTCAGCTGATTCTTCCTGCCATTGTCGGACTTCCTGCTTTACCCAGCTTCCATTATAGCACCCACCTTCTCAAAGCTGTCACTAACTTTCCACTGTCCACAAAGTAAGTTCATTTTATTTCCATCGTCCCTATGCCCTTGTGAATTTAATACCCAGCTAGTCACTGTTTCCAGTGTACTTCCTGTATTTTTCCACTTTGGGCCTTTTTGATGTTTCTTGTGTCTGGAATACATCTTTTCCTCCCCCGTCACTCCCTTGATCAAGTCTTATCTACAGCACAAAGCTCAGCTCACATGCAAGCCCCTCCACGAAGCTGTCTATCTGTACCTTTCAACGGGAGGCAATCTTTCCTCTCTCTAAGCTCATTGGCTTTCTACAAAGAGAGCACTGGCTTAGAATTCTCCAATCTGTACTAAAAACTTTTCTAATTTTTGTTTTCTCCCCTAATAGAATGGTGTCCCCCTTCATAAGATTTATGCCTGACTGCTACTTCTTTTCCCCACTAATCTATAGATTCACATTAGAGAACTGGATGAATGAATTTGAAGACCGTAGCTGAGCTGTTTGTATACTATTGCTGATGATGCATGACTCAATATAGTAAGGATGGCAAAGTCCTGGCACACATGCCTTTATGCCTCCTCTGCTGCTTGTAGCAAAGGTTTTTTTATGCACCAACCCCAATAAGAAGTGGCTGCTTAGAGAAGTAAATTGGTAACCATTCTGAGGTCATGTCTTGTGCCCACAGAATGGAGAACTGTGATTGACTGGCAGTGTCCCCCAGTACCCCTGGGGCAGAATTGACTACAAAGTGGAAGCTGTATGTCTTCATAATGGGATGGATGTTTGGGCTATGAAAATTGATACTCCTAAAACTGTTAGGAAGTAACACAGAAATGGAGTCACAGACCTAAATTTCACATGGGCCTTTTCTACTTGGGAACTGGTAGCAAATTACTTAACCTTCATTTCTCCAGGTGTAAAAACAGTTACTAACACCTATTCTGCCTACCTCACAGTTGAAATAAAAGATATCTTTCTTGGTTATAAGGAAAAAAATGAGATATGACTAAATATATCAGCTTATTTTATCTTGATTCTAATCACTTTCTGTTTGGCACAGGGGCTCCATATCTAATGAATTCCAGGGTCAGCTCCATTTGAGGAATCTCAGGGCTCTCAAAGAAGCCATTTTGGATCAAAACTTTCTGATTGGGGGAAACTCTCTCTTATCACATATGGCCAGAGAGTGAGGAAAGAAACAACCCTTTGGCTGTGATTTGACACCTATTTGATTTAGTATCATATCTATTTTCTTGGATTTTTTATCCAATTAAAAAGTAGGGGAGCTCAGGAGGACAGAGGAGAGTCCTTCAATTTTGCATTTTTTCTTTATGTTTATTCCTCAGCCTATTTCTTTATAAAACAAACAAAACCAAAAAACCCTAAAAAGATCACCTTTTATCTTAAACATAGTAATCCAAGTAAAATTATTTTTGAAAATGACATTACAGTATGTACAGTTTTCTCTTTTATGTGGTTTCCAACACATGCAGAAGAAATTATATAGAAAGAAAACTGAGTACATCTAGTTCATCATTTTTATACACGTATTACTCCCTCCTTTAAGGCCTAAGAAATAACTCTAAGTATTGATGCTTTTAAATATTAAACCCCTTTTATTGACCCAATGCCATCTTCTTAACATTAAGTGAAAGCCAGAGCACTAAAAATGGGCCCCACATTTTAAATCCATCATAATCGCTCTTGAGTGGCCAAGAGAGTGGACCTGTATGTATCGAGCTCTCATTAAATGAAATCTTGTCCTGCTTTCCTGATCTGGACTGGGAAATCACCTCAGCCCTTTGGGCCTGCTGCTGAAATGGACTCTTTCAACTCAGAAACATAAAGTAAATCAAAAGATTGGAGTGCTAGCTGCCATCTTTCACCTCACCCGAAGGCCATAGAAGAAAATAAAATAGCAAGAGGAAAGAGCTTCATGAAATGGCTAATGAAATCTAGTCACATAAGCCATGGAAATCTAGACATTAAGCCAGGGAAATCTGAGTGGAGAAACCAAGCATCAGATAAGGGAGAACACGAAGGAGCAAGTTGCCTTCCCCAGTTATTAGAACTGGGCCATTTTCACCAGCCATGTGGTGTACCTGCTGGCAAGTTGCCTTGTGCCACTACATAGAGAAGTTTGGTTCTGACAAGTACTTGTCACTACCAGATAATAGTATATTTTGTGGTCTGGATGAATTATATGATTGGCTGCTTTAGTGGTTACAATATTGATTTGTTCCTCCTGTCACATTTGTTACATTTCTGTTAGCATCCCAGGGAAAAAAATACAGTTGTGATCTGTTAACAATATTTTTTCAGGATAAAAACTGGATGATTCCCTGTGTTTGTTTATTCTCCTCTGATCATGTAAAATGGTTACCCAATAATTAACTAGACATTGGATTTAAGAAATAAGCAAAATGCTTAATTTTTTTGACACCTGTCTTAGTGGAAAAACTTTTGAGAAGACTTTTCAAGAAACTGATCTACTACATGGGTAAGAAATCTCTCTGTGATTATAAAATCAGAAAAGAATAATTGGATGATGACACTACCTGAGTCTCCTAGGAATTCTGCTGACATTTATGAGAACTGAGGAGGGCCTCTGTGTGAATCTCAGGAACATTCTGTGATTTTTTTCCTTCTTTTCTCTTCAGCTCAATAGGTTCCTGGCCAAGCCCCAGGACCAGGAGCTGAGAGAGAGGCTGGGCCTTGGATCTCTCACAAGATGAAGTGAAATGCCAGATGTGTTCCAAATACTTGAAATCTCCAGGGAAGTTAGCAAAAACTTCAACGCCTTCTACTTTGTGGGGAAAAAAGTCCTAAATTAAGCATCCCAGGGTAGCTTCTTCTCACTAGCTCTTCAGTGGTTTTCTGTGAAGGCATAGTTGAGAAGTCCTATTCCATGTCCTAGTCCATGGGAAGGTTCATATGGGGAGTTACGTAAGGTATTGTGGGGAGGGTCACACCACCTGCAGAGCTGAAAATCTGCACAGCATGGAAAAAGGGAGCACTACCATCCACAAAAGACACATTTTCATTAGTCTTAACTAAAATATTTTGGTTGGAAGTTTGGTGGTAATTGCTGTGTTGCAAAATGTCCAGCTAGGCCAGCACTCAGGACGCTTGTCCTGGATTCTTAGAGTAACTGACCAAAAATGGGTGGCTTTCAAAGAATGAGCAAGCAAGACACAGACTAGAAGAAAATATTTGCAAAAGATAGCTGCAAAGGACTGTTTTCTAAAATATACAAAGAACAGAAAACTCAGCAAAGAGAAAATAACCCAATTTAAAGGGGGCAAAAGAGCTGAACTTTGAAGAAGATCTACAGATGGCAAATAAACATATAAAAAGATGCTTAATATCATATGCATCATATGTCATTAGGGCATTGCAAATAAAAATGAACTACCACTACATACTCATTAGAATGGCCCAAATCCAAACACTGGCAATACCAAATGTTGGCAAGGATGTGGGCGCAACAGAAACTCTCATTCATTGCTGGTGGAAATACAAAGTGAAATAGCCACAGTGGATGATGGGTTGGGGTTTTTTTATAGAAGCAAACATACTATTATCATTGGACTCAGTAACCATGCTCCTTGACATTTCCCCAAAAGAGTTGGAAACATGTTCCCACAAAACCTGCATATGGATATTTATAGCATCTCTATTCTCAAGTGCTGGAACTCAGAAGCAACCAAGATGTCCTTCAGTAGGTGAATAGGCAAATAAAATGTGGTACATCCAAACAATGGAATATTATTCAGTACAAAAAGAAATGAGCTCTCAAGCTATGAAAAGATATGGAGGAACTATACATACATATCACTCCATGAAAGAAACCCATATAAAAAGTTTACATACTGGCCAGACACAGTGGCTCATGCCTGTAATCCTCGCACTCTGGGAGGCTGAGGCAGGTGAATTGCTTGAGCTCATAAGTTCAAGACCAACCTGAGCATAAGCGAGACCCTGTCTCTACTAAAAATAGAAAACTCGAGGCAAGAGGATCACTTACGCCCGAATTTGAGGTTGCTGTGAGCTATGACACCACAGCACTCTACCCAGGGTGACAGCTTGAGACTCTCTCAGGAAAAAAAAAAAGAAAAAAAAGGTTACATACTGTATTATTCTAACTATGTGACACTCTGGAAAAGGCAAAATTATAGACACAGTAAAAAGAGGGAGGGATTAAAAGGAAAGCACAGAGCATTTCCAGGGCAGTGAAACTATATAATACAGTAATTGTGCATACATGTCTTTATGAACTCCAACGTGAACTGTGGACTTTGGGGGGAAACGATGTGTTGTTGTACATGGTTCCTGCAGGTAACATGCAGAGCTGTGATGACTAAGTCCCACTGCTTTGGAATGGAAATGAGCAAACCAAAGACAAGATCCAGCTCTCTGGGCACCGGGATACTAAGCAGTAGTTTATGTGTTCTGTAGACACATGCTGATAATCAGAGAGCATTTCTCATCTTACACAACTGAGGATATGAAATGGGTTATTAAATCAGGGACTCAGAAAACTAGGTCAGGATCAACTGTGGACGTTGGGGAGGCCAGGTGATAGTAGCTGCCATCAGACGGTGACAGGAACTCCAGAAATGTGAGCCTCTACCTGGCAGAGTGGTTCAGCCACTTCTATTTTCTGAGAGGGACCCAAGGGATTCCAAGAAATAGTGACACGTAGAAAGTAAGAGTGGCACTTTACCATTAGCTGAACTTGTATTAAAAACTTCAGAGCAAGCAGAATGTCCAATCTGAGGCCTGTGGGCTGCATGCTGATTTTGTGAGGACATTTTTTCTTATCAGATATCACAAAAAGTATGTGCGAACTTTTTTTTTACCGCAAACTTTTTCTTTTAACCAATCAACTTTCATTAGGAATTGTATATTTAATATGTGGCCCAAGACAACTCTTACTCTTCCAATGGGCAGCGCAGAAGAAAAAATGTTGGACACCCCTGAAAAGCCACTGCATAAAAATATAAATGGCTCAAGAGCTATGAAAGGGGTTCCTCAGTCTTAGACCCATACCTGAATCTTGGGATCTGATCATAAGATGAGAGGACCTAGGTGCAGAATGTAAGCTTCATAAAGGCTGAGATCCTATCCGCAGAGATGAAACGGATATCATGTCACTGTCAACATGTTCACTGTCTGCCCACCATCCATTCCCTCATTCAGTGGCACCTCATCTAATGAGTATCTTACCAGGCACTGGGATAGAGCAGGGAGGAGGCACGGCTTCTGTGTTCTGAATTCATAGTCACCATCAGAAACAGCCTTTCACCATTTGGGAAGGAAAGACAAGTTCTCTATGAGGGTATGCAGGAAGGTTTCCAAATCCAGGGCAAGGGAGGGTGGGGAGTTTTTTCAGAGGCAACAGCACCTTCCTAGAGGGTTAGGCTGAGGGGTTTCTGGGATTTGTAAATAGTAAAGATACACTCTGTCAGTGGGCTTATTGGCAGTGTCCAGGTAGCTTAAAATGTAGAACTGAATTTTTAGAATGATTGTCAGAATGAAGATTAGTTGGCAAATTTAAATGGTGATAAAGCTTCATTAATATGTATGATTCGTGCTTTCTCTAAATTTGGTAAAATGAAAGCCACAGTATATGATCACTTTGAAAAACCTAAGTTCATACCATTCATTTGTGTAATCTGGCATGTAATACCTGATTATCATAATTTTACCTAAATAATGAATAAACTAGACAGGGGAAAAATTAAAACCTTTCATATTAAGCACAATTGTAATTCTTTTACAGTAATAGTCACAGTTAAATTCTTAATTAAGCTGGTCTGCCTCCTTTATAATACAAAAGTGCATTTTGTATTTTTTAGTATTTGCATTAATGAAAGAGCAGCACAGATAATTCCCCAAAACCAAAGTTTAAAATCCATCTGCATTCATCTGCATGATGAAGTCTGTCCTGTACAATGCCTGATATTTGCTCTCCTAATGATGCTCTTTATGGAATAATATTCACATATGTTTGTATATCCTAAAAAGAAAAAAGGCCAGCTGGTATAAATCAGGAGAGAGAACATGGCAGGGGCTGAGTGATGGGGATGTCTTTTGGGGTTCACATATTTTCAGTGATGATGGGTGTATCGATAACTGATTAGCCTGTGCATCGTAAGTTGAAATAGATTATATATTCTTCCTCCTTCCCTTTATGTCTTTCTTTCATCCTTACTTCCTCCCTTTTCCCCTTTCTTCTCTAACCTCAATTCTTTTATTATTAATATATTTCTCCCAACATTCAGAATCAAAAAAGATACATCAGTCTATCCAAGTTCAGGTAAAACACTAATAAAAAACTCATGGAAGCAGATAATCAGGATGATCGTCTCTGTAGGAACTAAATACAGCCCCTTTCTAGCCTAAAATCTTAGAGGCTCATGATCATAAACTTGAGGGTGATAGCCTCCTGCTGTGCATATATTGATACCTAATGCAATATTTTTTTGAAAATTACAAAGAATCCAGTAAGGCTCTTTAGACATGGGGGGGGGCATTTTGCAGTATTTGTTGCTGTCATCACAATAAAGATTATAAGTGATCTCCCTGCTGCTCTGTGTACTTCTTCTAGGATCAGACACCTCACTAAAGATGTCAGAAATGCAGTCAGAGCCTCACTTTATGAATTTAGTTTGTTTATTGCATTCTTTTCTTGGAAATGTAATTGCTTTGGAATTACTGGGATCATGGAGGAAAGAATGTCATCAAGAAAGTAAGCTATGGAATGGGGAAATGTGATAAAGTCAACTTAAGTTTGATAGAAATCTTGGGGTTTTCTGATCTACAACTTCTGTGTAACTAACCTCCACAAAAGTTTTTATCCATTTTATTGTTGCTGTTGTTGTTCAACACACGCACATAAGGCAGGCCTGATACATTACCAAAAGACTGGAGATACAGTTCAGAATAATATGCCATCTCCAAAAGAAATCATATCCTATATAACACTTGTTTTGATTTGAGGTTGTGAAAAACTAAAAGAAAAGGCAAAACAATGAATTAAGGTATCAAAAGACATAAGATTGAGCCAAACATATCTTTTCATTTCAACAAATACAATCTTAAAGACCATCTTTAGACCATCTTAGACCATCTTAAAATTTACCTTTGCTTTGTTGAATAGGATGGGGTTGTTTGCAGAGTGAGAGGCAGAAGAAGCAGATTTGTAAAAGGACAAGAACCAAATCTTAGCAGGAATTATTTATTTAGCATCATCAGCATGCATGAATGAGCTCCACCCATTTTCATTCTGTTCTTTCCTTGGTTGAAACTGAGATTCCTGGAAGAGCATCCAATTGACCTATTTTGCTTACAGGCTCATTCTTAGAAGAGAGTGGGGCACTTCTCCCACCAGACTATATCTGACAGAAGAGGGTGAGTCTCCAAAGGGAAGGTGATGGGCAACCAAAAGCAGCAAGCAAACAGTCCATGGTGGGAGGGTGCATACATTTCACTCATCCTAACCCTGAACGGAGAGCTGACCATCTCCTCTTAGAGCAGTGGTTCTCAACCTTCCTAATGCCTCAATCCTTTAATACAGTTATTAACTGCTGTCTTACCCCATTTCTAAAGTATGAGCAGAGCTTGGCATGACATAATGCGCTTCTTATGTGGAGTCTGAAGACCGGGGACTCACACTACTTGGTTTTGTGATTTTTTTTGCAACTCTCTTATCTTCTTTGGATCTAAGTTTTCTCATCTTACTTATCTCTCAAAGTTATTGTGGACACCAAGTACAGACTAATTAATGTATGTGAAAGCACTTTATAAGACCTTAAAATGGTTCCTGAATACGCCTGTGAGTTTGAGATGCTTCTGTTAGTGACTGCAATAGCCCAAAGGAAGGCACAAGGACCCCATAGCATGTCTGAGTCACTGAGCATGCACTGGGTCTTGAAGTCAATGTCCTTGACAGATTAGGTGAGTAAAGTAACTGTGTATCCACCAGACTCAGGCCACATGTTATAAGGCAAAATCTTCTCTTTCCACTTTCTAGAACAATCTATTCCATGTTGCTGGTTCCTATCAGTTTTACACAGCAGGCACGGGTCTGGATTTTTACTTCTTAAATAAGTGGAAAACACACAGAGAGGTCATACTTTGAGAAATACATTCCTAGAGTCCTTGCATAATTTAAAATTCACCCATTACATGATTAATACCAATTAAAAATAGGAGAGGGGGGATTTTGGTTTCCCAGCCAAACACCCCGCCATATAGTTCATTTCCTTTCTTCATTCTGAGACTAAATTATGTGATTGTCAACAAACTTTTAATATGGTGGGTGGAAGGTACAGTATTTCAAATTTTGTCCATAAAGAGAGCCCCAACACATTTTTTTCTTTTATTGAATGGTAACTGTGTACATTAATGCACTTCTGGGGTACAGTGTGGTGTTTTCACACACAATCCGAGACACTTCCATCAAACTGGTTAACATAGCCTTTGTGTAACTTTCTTAGTTATTGTGTTAAAATGTTCATATTCTACTCATAGAAAGATTCACTTGTACCCTTGTAAGATGAACCATTCAAATCCCTCTCCCTCCACCACTCCCTCCCCCCTCCCCGTATCCTTAGGTTGTTATTAGGTTATAGTTTTCATATAAAAAGGTTTAAATTAATTTCATAGTAGGGGTTTGTACATTGGATACTATTTCTTCTATTCCTTTGATACTTTTATAAGAAGAACATTTTCCAGCTCCATCCTTGTGAATATGAAGGATGTAA
>CAUYQV010062843.1:0-22006 GCA_963574575.1 Galagoides demidoff
TTTTGGAAACACTGATATAACACATTACTAAATCCACAGGAAGGTCTTCTAGTTTTAAAATAACATATAAACAACATTCAATTCTACTTACTCCCACTGAGATGAGGTTGTGGCCCTTGAAAGCTCCCTACTGCCAAGTGCCAGTGGGACTGTTGGGAAACCTTTGCTTGATCTTGGAGCAGAGGCCGTTAAGCCAGATCCAAAGTGAATCTCATACAGGTACTGAGAAGAATGAGACCCTTTTATGTGAGGAACAGATATGCAATTATATTTTATGAGGTTCTTCTGCATCTATTTAGGAGGAAATCACTAAACTTGGGCTTAAACTAGTAATACCGTGAGCTTTCACTATTATTGTTTACTGAAAATAATGTAATAAGAGAACAGTTCTTCTCAGACACTCCCTCAATTTCTAGAGACCTAAGTTTATGAGGTTTGGTTTTGTTTTGGAAAAAAAGTTTCTGAGAAGCAAATCCATAAACCACCAAGCTAGTTCCCTTAGCTTGGACTTTACGGACCCTTATTTCTGGGTACCTCTGACAGCCCTCCAAAACACCTGAGTAAATTTAAGTAATGATTAATCAACAAGAGCTTACTTCTTGTAAAAGGTTATGAAGCAATTTGCTACAACTTTAGTGTGTATATTATGATGTGGGATTTCATTAAAATGTAGATTCAGATTCAGTAGACCCAGTGGGCCTGAGATTCTGCATTTCCAACTAGTTGCCAGGTTCATGGACCATATTAGCAAGATTCTATGAAAATGGTTGACCAAACTTTAATGTGCATAAAGATCACAGGGAGGATATGATATGGTTATTTAAAATAGAAGAGTCTTGGTCTCCATTCCTGGATATTCTGATAAGTTAGGCAGAGGCCCTGGAATCAGCATTCTTAACCAAGATTATAAATACTGATACACAGCTCATAGAATATGCACTGAGAATTACTGCTGCAGGTCAAAAAGATTATTAATAGTTTGTAACTTCTTTCTGAGGAATTGACAGGGAAGGGGGAAGACAATGTCTATGCTGAGTAACTCTACTTCAAAGTAGTATGAGATACTTGTTAATAGTTAACTCCCTATGAAAAGGACAGTTTTAAAACAAATAGCAGAAATATATTTGATATGTATGATATAAATGCCAGGAGACAGCACCCCCCATTCTCTGATATAATAAATGGTTTTATGCTAAAACTAATGGTCTGGTATATGCCCTGTATTGGAGAACACTAAAAACAATTCAGTGATTGGCTAGAATCTGAAGCATAAGAACCACGCAGCACTCTTTCCCACCCAGGCATCATCATCGAGGTCAAAGACAACAGAATTATAAGAACTATACAAAAAAGAAAAGAGACAAAGATCTCTATTCAGTAATTGTAAAAAAAAAAAAAAAAAATTATTGTAGGGGTGGAGGTGAGGAGAGCTAATAAATAGATCTGCAACAATCACATCATGTTTATCTGGTGTCTAGATAAAATGCCAGCAATGAATATCTAATACCCACCTTGTGATTCTCTACCTTTCCCTCCACATCCGTGACATCTAGCATTTGATTAATGTTTGGGTGCATTCTTTTATAAATGGTAACACTTTGTACAACCACGTCTTCATATCTCTTTTTTCCTTTTAGTTCGCTTAGCTTGGACTTTATGGACCCTTATTTCTGGGTACCTCTGACAGTCCTCAGAAATACCTATAATTTTTCCATGATTAACTGAGCACTGATAATGGAAAACGCCCTGTCTGATCATGGCCTTCCTCTTATTTAGTTCAGCCCATTGCTAACTTAGTTTAATACAACCTGTAGGGATGATCTCTTAGAAACATGGATGCAGGCCTGTGGAGGATCTCACGAAGCAGGAAGGTACAGTGACACAAAGGAAAAAAGCCCTTGACAGGTAACTGAGAGCCCTGTGTTCTTGTACCAATGACCTTCACTGTTTCTTCCTAAAAACTGCCATCTATGGATGTAACATTTTCCCAAGGATGCTTGAAATAATACTGTGACTAAAACGATGGAAAAGAAACACAAAGCCAACCATTATCTTGTGGTTTCAGGCTAATACCAATTCTTGGAGTAACACTGTTTCTAGATGCCAACTGTTCTCCAGTGCCCGAAAGATGGGTGAGATTTATTACAATTAGCAATTTGACTTTAAAAAGGGGGGGGGGGGCGCTAAAAGTCTTCATAAATAAAATTTGACCCCAAAGCCTGTACACATACCCCCAGCTTCCACTTGTTCTCTATTCTTAGCAGCGTATCCATCACCAACAGACTGTTTCCTGCTGGGAAACACCAGTATAACGGGGCAGTTTTCCCTGGGAAAGACACTAGTCCCATTCACACTTCTAGAAAGCCTGAAATAATGTGAGCTATTTCCAAAAGAGAAAACTGTTGTGGGGGAGGGGAGGAGATAGATAATAATCTATATCTATCAAAATCTCAACTCAGTTCCTGCTCAAAGCACTCTTGCTTTGCTTGACAACCTTCACGTGACCTGTATCAAAACACCTAGTAAATAATAAAAGACATCTCAGTCTTGCCCAAACAAAGCCTCGAGTCCAGATCCTGTTATCAATGGCTGCAGTAATTCTTGACTATATATCATCTTATCCATTAAGTTTGTTATAAAAGGATTAGTATGTGACATTATTCAAAGATCTTAGCTTGGGGAAGTATCGAAAAGAAATCTTCCAAGTTCTAGCACTGGGATGGCAGGTGTGTAGACCTCAGGAGCCCAGTGAAATCTGTTGTGGTCTGCCTACTTCTGCCACAGAGGCACCAGTTATGAAAAACAAACAGGAAGACCCACTTCTTGATACAGCACCAAGGACCTGTGCAAGATCCCAGGATGGAAACATTTGTTTTGACAACCAGTCAGGTCCATATTCTACCTCTAGGGCTTTTAAAGAAAGCTGTCTTTAAAAAAATTAAAAATTAAGATACTGGCTAATCACCACAATTATTTGTTTTCTACTGATTTTAATATATATCTATGATTTTTATCAAAAACACACCTGCCTTTTATCAATCAGTGCTATAAAAGGTTAAGGATGCTTTTGAGCTGAAGTGGATTCATTTTTAAATGAAAGGCCTTCCTTCAGGTTTTGTTTGTTTGCTGCAGGCAATGGGAAATAAAACCAAAAGCAACAAATAAACTTATGACTACATTTACCTGCGTTGTGAGAAGTCTGTGCTTTTAGAATTCCAGTTGTTTTTTTCACAGTTACACAGCTCTGCAAATAACCTGTGGCATTTTATGTGATGACTTCTGCCCATTCAAGTGTCATGAATTCCAAGCCAGGAATTAGGCACATTACCAAGTCTGCTGTTGGATCATGATTTGGGAGTTCCTAGCCAATGTCACAGGCATAGGCAAGGTGTTCTGTTCATACTCTACAGCCCCCCACTCAAAGTGACCTCCTAAGGTGTCTCTCCCTCCTCCTCTAAGTTCAGTTCTGGGTATAAGGAGTAAAAAGCCAACAGAGATCAGGTTTCCACCAGACTCAAACTTAGTCCCTGGCTGGGCTAAAGAATACCAAACTCAAAGTAGTCTACCTATAAATCCATTTCATGCTGAATTGCTTAATTATTAATTCTTAGGAACTAGGATGTAAATGATTAAATATTCTACCTCCAAGGTTTTTAAAGTAGTCTACTTTTAAATGAATATTAAAATGCTGACTAGTCACTTGATTTTAAAGTGTCTAGATGTGGCAATTTTTAATTTTATAACTTTAATCCTTTCTCCCATTCCCTCATTGTAAGAGGAAAGTTACTTGAGAGAAGGAACCGTGTTAATTTATTACGATGTGGTAACCTGCCTGCCATCTGTGAGCTCTGCAATACCTCCATTTGTTTAAAAGAAAGATAAACTGTTCTTTAAAAAGGCTTGGAGCCCTGCTTCTAAACAGGACATCCTAGTTGACTTGAAGTATAACTAAAAGTAAATTGTAATTTTTCATGATTTTCTGTAGAAACCATATTATACCCATAAAATTGTAGAATCTGGCCCTGAAGGAGTTCTTTCTACAACAATGGAAAAATACTCCGCAGAAGACAAAAAGCCTCAGAGTATCAGAGAAGCAGAAAATGCTGGAATCTAGCCTCAGGTCTCATATGAGCAGTGATGCTCCTGCAAGGAATCACCCCGAGGCCCACTTTCTCCTTGTGTGAAGTAGAGGTGACAGTGCTTGCTTCTGTGTCCACCAAAGAGACGGTGTGAGAAAGAGAATCAAATTGACTTAGAGAACAAAAAGGAGGGATTTGGGGGGCGGGGGTGTTTCCTGGACATTATTTAAGTTGCTACAGGATATCTGAATACAGGACCAAGTCAGAAAAAGGAAAACCATTTTGGGGTGTCCTAGTATTTTTGCAAAAAATCTAAGCTTAGAAACACTCTGTATTTCTTCTTTTGTTTCATTCTCATTAGGCTTAAAAACTGCTAAAGAAATTCAGAATGTGGAATTAGCACTGCTCTCATCACTGTTTACCCTTGAAGACTTTACCTATCATTCTATGGCCTCCCAGTTATAAAATGTAATATGCTAAATCCTCCCAAATTCTAGGCCAGACTTCCACCCCAGGGGGCTAGGCAAGGAGGCTAGCCAGGATAACACACAAAGAAACCAAGGACAGAAAAGCTTCCTTCTAGGAGTCTGCTCTCACAAAAATTTGATAAACTGGATATACAGAAAAAATGACGAGTATATAGAGTTGTATAAGTACTTGTTCAACATACTACCAAACACTTTACTACATGCATTATTTAATCCTAACTCCAATTGGGTCTTATTTTACAGATAAGGAAAAACTGAGGTTCAGAAAGTAACTGGGTTCAAGGTAACTAGAAAGCGACAGAACCAAGATTTGACTCGAGCAAAACCTGACTTCTAAGGTCAACAGCTCATATCTTAACCATTACACACACTTCTACCCACTGGTCTCTAAAGACCTCTCCTATTTCTTAAAAAATTTCTACCAACTACCTACCCTTCATGCATTGTTGCTTCCATGTGAAAGGAAGGAAAAGATGGCTTGTCTTTAAGAGGCAACACAGCGAGCTGGTTTTAAGACTAGTTAGCACTAAAAACAAGTAGGACTGGCTCGGGCGCCTGTGGCTCAAGTAGCTAAGGCGCCAGCCACATACACCTAAGGTGGCGGTTTCGAATCCAGCCTGGGCCAGCCAAAACAACAATGATGGTTGCAACCAAAAAAAAAAAAAAATAGCCGGGTGTTATGGCGGGCATCTGTGGTCCCAGCTACTTGGGAGGCAGAGGCAGGAGACTCGCTTGAGCCCAGGTGTTGGAGGTTGCTGTGAGCTGTGATGCCACAGCACTCTGCCCAGGGAGACAGCTTGAGGTTCTGTCTCAAAAACAAGTAGGACTGCGGGTTCTCAAGCCAATGGCAGGAAGGGTGCAGAGAACACACACCTTGAATACATCACCTTGTGCTGCACAGGAGGACTTCACACATGCTTAAACACAGGCTAGCTCTTTTAATGCTTAACACACAGTTAATAGGTTAAATTCTAGTATTCTAATTAATAGAAAACAATTAGACAAACTATCTAGAGCTAAAAACCTCATCTAGTTTATTTTTTCTATGTTCCATTCTGAACTTAAGAGTGGGCACTGCAGCTGTAAACCTCAATAATTTTGATTTGTTTGCTTTTCATGTCTCACAGAGAAAATTTAGAAACTCTGAAAGGTCAGACTCTAGACTACTGAAGCAAGATGACTAAGTTACTGAAAAGCTTTTAGAAACCTCTTTTTTGTAGTTTTTTTCTCCTTTGGCCAGGGCTGGGTTTGAACCCGCCACTCTTGGCATATGGGGCTGGCACCCTATTCCTTGAACCGCAGGTGCCACCCAGAAATCTCTTTTAAAAAGAAACAAGAAATTTCCTGTTTACATCAGGAAGCTAGCTATATTCCGTCATCTAGCAAAAAAACATGTAACCACAAAAGAAGTATGTGTCAGTTATGGTAATGACACTGTTATAACATTTCCAAGATAAATACTCCACAGTATTTTTTAAACGAGGTAGATACTCTTGATATAGAAAAATCTAAGATTCACCAAGTGGAAAAAAACATGATGCAGATATAATTTTATATACTGATAAAATAAACATCAATGAAAAACTGGATAAGAAGACTTGTACTTTCTACTCTTCTTTACTGAATTTAAATTAATTTTTTACCATATGTTTCACTTTTTAAAATAATAATGTCTCCTTCCAAATTCTCTCTTAAATTAAGAATTAGGAGATCTTTTTCTCCATGGATAACAGATTGTAAAGAAGTATTTTTCACAGATGCCCAAAACTGGTGATTTGTAGATCCCAATGGCAATATAATGGAAGTGGGCCTTTTTTTTTTTTTTTTTTTTTTTTTTTTTGAGAAACAGTCTCATTGTGTTGCCCTCGGCTAGAGTGCCCTGGAGTCAGCCTACCTCATAGCAACCTGAAACTCCTGAGCTCAAGTGATCCTCTTGCCTTAGCCTCCTGAGTTGCTGGGACTACAGATGCCTGCCACAATGCCCAGCTCATTTTTTTGTTTTGAATTGATGGGGGTCTTGCTTTGGCTCAGACTGGTCTCAAACTCCTGAGCTCAAGCAATTCTCTCACTTTGCCCTCCCCGAGTGCTAGGATTATAGGATGTCTTTTTCTTTTGTCAGGTGTTGGCAATGAGTATCCACAATTCTCTGCACTAAGCATCCTCAAACTAGGGCCCGCCGAGGACATTTATCCTGCCTGCTGGGTGTTTTTGCCACCGCTGCCTATCCTGCTTAGCAGCCGACTCATCCAGGGGCCCACAGTCTGGCCCTACAATGGTCTGAGGGACAGTGAACTGGCCCCCTGTTTAAAAAGTTTGAGGACCCCTGTTATACACTTTAGTAGCAACTGCCCATTTCCTCCCGTATCTTTTCATTTTACATATTAGTACTTTTCAGCTGGATACATAAGTTCCTAAATTCCTTTGCTAGTTAGGACTACCCAGGTTGAGTGTCCCTCACCCAAACTGCTTGCATGACCAGTGGTGTTTGAATTTCACCTTTTTCCAGGTTTTAAAATATATGAATTATATGTACTTCCAGTTGAACAACCCAAATCCAAAGTCCAAAATCCAGAATTGTCCAATAAGCATCTCCTTTGAACACCAAGTTGGCACTAAAAACACTTTGTATTTTGGAGTGCTTCAGATTTGGGATGCTCTACCCGTAATAAATTCTGGCCTATGACCTGGGCAGAAGTGATGCCTACAAGTTCTCAATTTTTAAAAGAGGCTTTCTTCTCTCTTTCCAGTTTTCCAGAAGATGATTAGGAGAACTGAAATAGCCACATTAGGCCATAAGATGACAGATACGTGCTTAAAGATGGCAGAGAACCAAAACAAAAAAATCCCTAATGAATATAGAGGCCACAGACATTTTTCAGGCTTTTATGTGAGGGGGAAATAAATACCCTACTATGTTTAAGCCACATTAATTTGGTTTTATATTGCTGCAGTCAATATCATACCACACTCGTGTACACACAGACATTGGGAAGTTTTTTTGAGAGACAAACTCTCAAGCTGTCACAGCTCCGAGCAACGGCAAACTCCTGGGCCCAAGCTATTCTCTTGCCTCAGCCTCCCAAGTAGCTGGGACTACAGGTGCATGCCACAACACCCAGCTACTTTTTGGCCAGGGCTGGATTCGAACCTGCCAGCTCCAGTGTATGTGGCTGGCGCCCTAGCCACGTGAGGCACAGGTGCTGAGCTATCAGGAAGTTATTCTAATGCTATACCTAAGAATTGTTTCATTTTAAAAGTAAGCTTATTGTAAACGATGGCTGAAAAATTAATCTACCTGTATTATGCCTTAAAATAGAAAACAGAATTAGAAGAAACTGAGAGCAAGTCAGAAACAACAGTTTCTCCTTTATTGACAGCTGGCCTTGATTCTTACATAAGATTTAAAATACTGTAGGCCCAGCTCGGTGGCTGAGGCCTGCAATTCTAGTACTCTGGGATGTCAAGGCGGGTAGACTTCCTAAATTCAGGAGCTCAAGACCAGCCTGAGTTGGAGACGAGCCTAAGTTAGAATGAGACTCTGTCTCTACTAAAAATAGAAAAATAAGCCAGGCATTTTTGGTAGGCAACTACAGTCCCAACTACTTGGGAGGCTGGTCTAGCCTGAACCAAGAGTTTGAAAAATAAAAAATTGTGAAACTGCTAGAAGAGGTATTAAATAACCAAATATACTTAACGGATTAACCACAATAAAAGAGAATATGAACGAGAAAGAGTCACTGACCATAATCAACTATCTTTAAAATTAATATCCCTTCTCAGGACAACATGAAGTAGCAACAGAGATAAATTTATACAAAGAGACAAGGCTTACACTTTTCTTAAATCTTTGGCAATTTTGATTCGGCATTTCAAGATGTTTTTAGTATACCATATTGAGATGCCTTAACTGATTTCATGTTTCTTTAGCAAAGTCCTTACACAAACGTATTTATAGACAGACAAAAGACAGGATAAAGAAACGGCAGAGAGAAAGAAAAAATATAAAAACTCCAACATCAGTTCTTCACCTACAGAGAATCACATTATTTTTTAAAACTAATGGATCACTGATTACAGGTAAAAGTGGAACATACAGTTCTTCAGAAAATAGACATAAGTTCCAGGAGTGGGGAACGTGTAGCCTTCTGATTATTCTTTTTTAAGTACCAAAGGAGATTAAGAAAAGCTTCATCTATCTATCCCGCACTCCTTTAAACATAACAATTTGTTCTGCAATATTTGGATTCAAAGCCCCCCTTAATGACCTAGAAGGCCACAGGTTCCCCACCCCACCCCTGAAAATAATACTAAGCTATGTTATCCAGTCCAATGTGGTGGCTCATGCCTATAATCCTAGCACTCTGCGAAGCCATGGCAGGTAGATAGCTTGAGCTCACTGTTCAAGACCAGCCTGAGCAAAAGCGAAGTTTTACTAAAAATAGAAAAACTGAGGCAAGAAGATCCTTTGAGCCCAAGAGTTTGAGGTTCCTGTGAGCTATGACGCCACGGTCCTCTACCTAGGGTGACAGCTTGATACCGACTCAAATAAATAAAAAGATGTTATTCTTCTGAATTAAATTACCTATGTATTTAATTAACAGTTTCATTCCCTTTTTGGGGGGCAATTTTTGAACCCACCACCTCCAGCATATGGGGCCTGCGCCCGACACCGTTGAGACACAGGTGCCGCCCAGTTTCTTTTTGGGCAGCACCTGTGGCTCAGTGAGTAGGGCACTGGCCCCATATGCTGGAGGTGGTGGGTTCAAGGGTGGCAGGTTCAAACCCAGCCCCAACCAAACTGCAACAAAAAATAGCCGGGCATTGTGGCAGGCACCTGTAGTCCCAGCTACTCAGGAGGCTGAGGCAAGAGAATCATCTAAGACCAGGAGTTGGAAGTTGCTGTGATGTCACAGGTCACTCTACCGAGGGCAACAAAGTGAAACTCAGTCTCTTTTAAAAAAAAAAAAGTTTCTTTTTATCAATTTGTCAGTTAAGATTTAGTCAAGTTAAGGACAGTTAAGATTTCCCTTAAAATTTTAACTTTGCCTTTGTGAGACTTTCTGATTTTATCTTTTCAAAAACATACACTAATCTTTCAGACGGTCTCACATTATCATTTAGGTCAGGGTTTGACCAGGTAACTATATATGCATTAGGTGAAAAGAGGATGAGAAAGGGAACTAATTATTTTCTAGTATAAGAGCTACAAAATACAGTATTTTCAGTCAAATAATGGATCACAGGATTACTAGACTTTCAAGCCAATCACGATATAGCACATGTAAGTTGCATGTTCCCAACAGTTTGCCTATCCTTATCAAACAGCTCGTCTTGTCCTAACATCTACACAATCAGATGTTCCAGAAATGATCCAATGGCAGCAAAGCGGGTCAAAAGATTAACATGTACAGGGTAACTTACTTTCTTCTTTTTCTTACAGATGAGGTACCACTATGTTACCCAGGCTAGTCTTCAACTCCTGGCCTCAGCGATCCTCTTGCCTTGGCCTCCCAAAGTGCTGGGATTACAGCTTTGAACTATACCTGGCCTGCTTCCTATTACTAATGTGTGCTTCAGAGCCAAGGGAAGGCAAAAGTAACAAGTCACAACAAAAGAAAACACTTTAGAAATGACTTGGAATCTTGCCCGGCATGGTGACTCGCATGGTGACTCGTCCGGAGGTCGAGGTAGGTATAGATTGCTTGAGCTCAGGAATTTGACACCAGCCTAAGCAAGAGCAAGAACCGGAGTAAAAATAGCTGGATGTTGTGGTAGGCACCCGTAGTCCCAGCTACTCAGGAGGATGAGGTAAAAGAATCACTTGAGCCCAAGAGTTTAAGGTTGCTATGAGATATGCCACCACAGCAATCTACAGAGGGGAACAAAGTGAGACTGTTTAAAAAAAGAAAAATTATTTGAAATTTTTGAAATAGATACCATTTTAAAAAATAGGTCTTTCAGGAGTCAATTGGCTAACTAGGTAAGATGGGGTTAAGAAAACATGGAACTTCTCTGCTTCACTTTATTCTGCATCTTTCTTGTATTTTTGTATTTACCTTTAATATGGTGTTTGCTATGTGCCAGGCACTGTTCAAATGTTTTATAAATGATTCCACAGCCTCTAACCCATAATTACAAAATCCAAAAGCTCTGAAAGCCTAAAATTGTGAGGTGGGGGGCAGGATTGTGCAACTCACTGGGTGACAAAACCTAAAGTGATGTTAAACTTTTTACAAGTTTAATTCATCCAGTTTCATATTAACTTTCATATTTCATCACAGAAATATTAATGTGCTTAATTACTAGATGCTACCTTTGACCTCACTGTACTGTCACCTATGGGTTATGTACTGTACTATCTTTTAAAATCTGAGAAAGACTATGAAGCACATCTACCCCAAGGATTTCAGAAAAGTAGCTGTGAACATACATTAACTTAAATCACCCTTATCCACAACCCTAGGAGGCAGGAACTACTCTGCAAATGTGGAAACTGAGGATTAAGGAACCTGTCCAAAATAAAACTGATTCACCATTATGCTATGCAGCCTTTTTTACATCATACAGATTAATAAAATTTTAGTTTTTAGCCATTAATTACCAAACTTTTTTTTTTTTTTTTTTGAGACAGTGGCTCAAGCTATCCCCCTGGGTAGCATGCCATGGCATCACAGCTCACAGGAACCTCCAACTCCTGGGCTCAAGCGAGTCTACTGCCTCAGCCTCCCAAGCAGTTGGAACCACAAGCGCCTGCCACAACGCCTGGCTATTTTTGGTTGCAGTCGTCATTGTTGTTTTGGCGGGCGGGCTGGATTCGAATCGCCACCTTCGGTATATGTGGCTGGTCCCTTAGCCACTTGAGCCACAGGTGCTGAGCCAATTACCAAACTATTAATGCAGGACATCATTACAATAAAACTTTAGTCTTAAAGTTTAAAGTTTTAACTTTAAACTTAAAACTTGTAGTCAGGCATCAGAGAAAATACAGTTTAACATTTTAAGGGATAACAGATTTGGGGCAAACTCATCACAGTATTTTACAAACAAACCAAAATCCACCTAACACAGTATTCCAGATTAGGGGTGTGGAGAACTTGCAGAGTTTGAGGTGATTCCATCACAATTGCTTTTAAGACGGACCCACTGCCCGCAGTGCAGACAAGAATATTTAAGGACATTCTTTTTTTTATGGTGCTACTACCGCAACTGGCTATTTCAAAGGAAGTACTCATTAATGCCACCATTTTTTAAAAGGTTACCGCGGGCTTGGTGCCTGTAGTTCAGAGGCCAGGGCGCCAGCCACATACACAGTAGCTTGCGGGTTCAAACCCAGCCCAGGCCGACAAACAACATGACAACTGCAACCCAAAAATTGTCGGGCGTTGTGGCGGCGCCTGTTGTCCCAGCTACTTGGGAAGCTGAGGCAAGTGACTGGCTTAAGCCCAAGAGCTGGAGGTTGCTGTGAGCTGTGATGTTAAGTCACTCTACCGAGGGCAACCTAATGACGCTCTATCTCCAAAAAAAAAAAAAAAAAGTTAAGATGAAAACTAAAAGTAATAATAAAAGAGTTACTGTACAAACAGCTAATCGTCAAAATCAGTGGCCTTTCCCTGGAAGCCCCCGGTCAGTCACTTTAGACACCCTAAATGCTGCCCGCTGGTCCCCCCCTCCTCCATACCGCCAGAGTAGGTTGAACAGACCCCTCACGGGTGTTTTAGCACTCGGTACCTTTCACTGTCCACAGCAGCCGCCCCGTGCCGCGGGTTCCAAGCCCTGCACCACAATGGCGGCAGGGACCAGCCTCAGGACAACCCGGAAGTGCAGCCGCCCGACGCCACTTCCGCCGGGGCAGAGGGCCCGGATGAGGACGGGGCCTCAGGAAGACAACGAGGGGGGTCCGGGATGAGGACGGGGCCTCGGGAAGACGACGATGGTGGCCGGGGATGAGGACGGGGCCTCAGGAAGACAATGACAGGAGCCCAAGGAAGACCACAAGGGCTGAAGACAACGGGGCCTCGGGAAGACGATGATGGGGGCCCGGATGAGGACTGGGCCTCGGCCTCCGGGAAGATGACGACAGGAGCCGAGGGAAGACCACAGGGGCATAAGACGACAGGGACCTGGGAAGACTAGGCACCCACAGAGCGCGAAACAGGAAGCACTCTGGGAAGAGTGTGGAGATATGAGCAAAATGGGAATAACTGGGCCTGGTTGTGAAGGTTTACAGGAGCAGAGAATAAGGTGTCACCAGCCACAGTGAGAAGATGGGGAGAGGGAGGAGGGGAAACGCGGGGAGGCAAACCTGCAAGGCACGGAGGGGCCCTGCAAAACCAGGGGCAAGGGGAGAAGGAGAAAACAGTGAAAAGAAGTCGAAATGGCTCATTTCATATTTTGGCTTAATTCTGCCTTTATCACCAAAGGCAACATGGACAGAACTAAAAAAGGTCGAAAAACTCAGCCACTTTATACTCTTTTACAAAAAGTGTCAGAAGTGCCTTTTGTTCTTCTAAGTTTACTAGATTCTCTAATATATGTGGTCTAGAGGAGGTAGATTATAAAATTATTTCTAATATGTTAAGCAAGGATAAAGTAAAAAGATATACTAATGATGACAGATAAAACATTAGTTCTTTTTTCCCCGTTTATTTTTTGAGAGTTCATTTTACACATGGAACATTTTGATATTACCTAGTATCTGTAACAGAAAGCAAGGAAGTTAGGCAGAATTAAGGAAGAAGTAAAATCACTGCAGAGAGCTGAAGACTTCTCCCACTATCCATCTTCCTTGCCTCTACAATCCCTGGAGTATTTACATTCACAGACAAGGAACAACCCAGGGCACTGTAAATTCTATAATCTGTCAACTATAATCTGCACCTATAATCTGTAAACTCTTATGACATGAATAATACTTCCCTCACAATCTGTTCTGTTGAACTTTTTTTTCCTAATAGTTTTGCCAAGTTTAAGATCTGCAATTTTAGCTACCTTAGTATTCTCAGGCCTTTTTCTATGTAGGTTAATAATCATACAGGCTGCCAAAACCCAAGCAGCACAGCAAGGATACTCTGGACCAGACCTATTACAAATTAAAAAGTCTCACAACAGTTTTTAAAAGCACTTGAAAGAGAAAAATTTTTAACTCCAGCCTTGCAGACTGCATGTAACTCGTGCATGTTTGTACCCCAAGGTAGTCGACAGTTATTTGATCCTTACAGTTAGGGCTAATAACTGACAATTATGGCTACTACCAAAAAATCCATAAGTGTTGACAAAGATGTGGAAAAAACTCTTAAGCACTGTTTATGGGAATGCAGCATGATGTAGCTACTAAAAACAGTATAGTGGTTCCCTAAAAAATTACAAACAATTTCTATATGGCCCAGTAATCCCACATCTAGATATATAACTAAAAGAAGTGAAAAGTAGCATCTCAATGAGAGATCTGCTGAACTCTGTTCATGGCAGCGTTATTCACAATAGCCTTGGTGGAAGCAATCCAAATGTCCATGGACAGACAGATGGGACAAATACAATGGAATATTACCGAGCCTTAAAAAGGAAGGAAATTCTGACTCATGCTACAATGCGGATGAACCCTGATGACACTAGGTTAATTTAAATAAGCCAGTAACAAAAAGACAAATACTGTATGATTCCGATCCTGAGGCATCCAAAGTGGTCACAGAAACAGGAAGGAGAATCCAGTTGCCAGAAGCAAGAGGTCAGGGCTAGGGTGAGAAGAAGCTGTTTATAAGAACAGAGTTTCTGTTTTGCAAGATGTAAAAGTTCTGGAGAGCTGCTGCCCAACAATATGAACATACTTAACACGGCTGAACTGTACACTTAAAACACTGGTTGAGGTGGTACACTTTGTGGAGTCTTTACCATGATTTTTTTTTTAATTATAAAAAACTGACAATGAGCAAGACAGAAAGGAACTGGGATGCTGGCTCTAAGAAAGAACTTTTTCCTCCTAACTTTTAGGAAACTATCACCAGTGTGAGAAGTTTTCCTTTTTTGAGACCTTCCCTGCAAAAGTCAGCCTACTTAAAGTTCTCTTAGGTACTAGAATTTTCCTTGTAAATTATGAATCAGTGCCTCCACATCGTTACGCTACCCTGAGAATGCAAAGGACTCTCAAAGGAAAAGATTTTGCTTTATGAACTAACAAAATTACTTTTTGGAAATTGCTCATTCATGATTCTTCCAATTCAGTGGTAAGATCTGCCAAAAACTAGGGAAGAGAACACATGCTTTGCTATTGGCTTTGATGAAAGAATTTTGCTTTTAAATGATACTCTGAAATGAACGGCAAACACATGTAAAATTGACCCTCTAAACATTTTTTTTTTCTTGAGCACAGGGACAGATAACAGCTCATGATGACTCAGTCTAAAATAAGAACCAAAACGACAATTAATACTATAATACCAAAGTATTTCTGACATGTCGAAGTACAGTTAGGTATTCCTCTGCCCAAAAAAAAAAAAAAAAACCCAACATTTAAAATAAGATCACATCTTCCCATTTCTCTATCTGGATTCCACACAAACCTGATAACATGAATCATGGCACATCTAGAAATATTATCCTTGCCAAGGCAAAGAAAAACACTGATTAAGGTAGAATAATACAGTATCTGTATTTCAAATGCCTCTCCCTTTTGGCTCCAAGTGTTAGGATAAAGAGCTATAAAAGACAGTGATCACACAAAGAATTTAATTCCAGTTGCAGAAGTAAATGTGGTAATTACATTCCCCTGTGTAAAGGTAGTAAGTAAGGGAAGCTTTTGCTTAAGCAAGTGTTTCCTCAATCAACTCAAAAGTTTCACGTAAATGGCATTTTTGGTTGCTGTTTTTCCTTACCACCATTAACTTCCTGGTCCCACTTACTACCGGTTGTCTTCCCTGCACAGGAGGACAGAATGGAAAAATGCACTTGAACTCTGTATCTGATAAACATTTATAACGACCATGCTAAAACTTGGAGCGAAAAAGTACACGACAAATAATCAGCTCAATTCCTTTACAGACTATCTTTTTTAGAAAACCCTGTTGAATTGTTTTACCAAAAGCCACAGGGCTATTTATCAGCAAGAGAAGAGGAAAATACAAATGAATAATAAATAACTACAGTTGTGCTTAAGACAAACTTGCATGATAGAAACATCACTTCCTAAGTGAAAAAACATTAGTTAACTTTTTCAGTGAATTTCTTTTTCCAAATGGCAGGCTCTGGTAAGATCAATTTTAATGTTTTTACCTATAATCCTGACAACTTTATGTCAAATTGCTATATTATGACAAGAGAATATAAATACTTAACAGGTTCATTATGTATTCAGTTACATTCAGGATGTATTTATGAAGTGCCCATAAGCAAGAATCTCATTGGAACAAAATCCAGTCCAAGGAATTCCCCAACACAATAAATTATTTACTATTTTTTGGAGACAAGAGTCTCACTTTGTCATCCTGGGTAGTGTGGGTAGAGTGCCATAGCATCGTAGCTCACAGCACCCTCAAACTCTTGGGCTCAAGTGATCCTCTTGTCTCAGCTTCCCAAGTAGCTAGGACTATAGGCACCTGCCATAACACTCAGCTATTTTTTTTTTAGTGATGGGGATCTTGCTCTTGCTCAGGCTGGTCTCAAATGCCTGAGCTCAAACAATCTACCTGCCTCGGCCTCCCAGAGTGCTTGCCCTGCCCAGTGAACTAGTTTTCAAACAACACAAGCAAACCACAACTGCATGGGAGACCACAAGGGTACCAGCAAGCTGTGGGACACCACAAAACCCAGCCTTGGAGAAAGAAGCAGGGAAACAGTGTGATGTGTTGAGAAAAATTAATGTAGTCCTAAGTGATGCTCCTGTTAGCTAAAGGAATGTGACAGTGGCAGTATGTTCTTGGGCTGTGCTCTGCACAAAATCCCATCTAAGGACTGGGAGAGTAAAACTGAAGACCTGTGGTAGAGCAACCAAACAGACGTGGTGCAGAAAAGACGGTTAGCCTAAAGGAAAAAAAGACCAGGCTCCGGAGAAATGTGACAGCACCTTCCAAGTATATCTAGAGCTGCCTTGTAGAAATGGATTCATTAGGTAGTTATCCAACAAGATGGAAACATGGAAGTCACAGGAAGGTCCTATGAGTGAGTGTGTAATCCTTGAAACTGTCCTTAGTAAAATGTGCTAGCTTGGAGTTCCTAGTACCAGGAAGTATAGAGGTTAGGAAAAGTGAAAAGGCGGCCTGAGTTGAGGCTGACAGTTACTCGAAGAAAAGACAATTTTTTTTTCAAGGAAAAAGGGGCAAATTGTTAGAAATAAGGACTCTAAGAAGTCAGAAAAATTGTTGTCCTCTCCCTTTATGTACCCATATTCTCCTGATATTTTATATCTCAGATCAATATATTTCTGATTTAAATAATCTGATCATGGGTTGCTTCTCTTTCACTTGGTCACTGATTTATCTCTGAAGACTCTTCAAAATTATTATTGATGTGAGCCTCACTCCTCCCTCAGTCCACTCCCCCACTAGCTGCTGTGGCTTTTCTCTAAGCTCCCAGTTATCTGTGTTTATCACCAATACAGTACCCACTGACCCACAAGGATTACTGGCATGAAGAGAATTTTAAATTATAGCCAAGGGATTTGAACTTAGAATGTCAAGTACTACAAAATACTGGTACCATTGGATCACAAAGATCTATGATTTATGAGAGAGAATTAACCAAATCAAAGAGCAAGGTGCCTAGAGAAGCTTCCAGAGAGTATCTATTATAGCTTAGCACCCCCACAAGTACCAGAAATGCTGGTAGTATTTCAGATTTAGGAATTTTGAATATTTGCATATAGAAAATGGTATCAAGGATAGGTCTCAAGTTTAAACAAAACATCCATTTGTTTCATATACCCTCTGTATACATAACCTGAAGATAATTTTATACAGTACTTTAATAAGTGCATGTGTGAAACAAAGTTATGACTGGGACTCATCACATGAGATCAGGTGTGGAATTTTCCACTTGAGGAGTCACGTTGTCACTCAAAAAGTTTTGGGTTCTGGAGCATCTTGGATTTTCAGATTAGGGATGCTCAACCCTACAGCTAGTCAGACCAGATGGTTACATGTCTTCTTTGTTAGTTCATTCCTCAGAAACATGTCTCAGGACCTTCTCCATTTTATTTCAGTAAACCCAGCACAGATTAGAAACTTCCTGAGAACAGTGACATCGCCCCTTCCTACCCCATGAAAGCCCCAAGTTGCATAAACTCCTTGTCAATAGGAAAAAAAAAACTATACTTACAGCACTAAATGTGTGTTATGAAGGGGTACTTTTGCAATTCTACTAGAAGCAAAAGTGACTTTTTTTGTTCTCTTTTTTGTTTTCTGACATTGTTCACAAAAAGCCACTGTCTTGTTAGTAACTCTCTTATTCTCACTCGCCTGTAATAACCTTTGATATATCTTATTTCCTAGGAGTTATAGAAATTAAACCATCCAAGTTTTATTACCGGGCTTTTACCAATCACAGAATTTCAAAGTTACTTACTGATGTAGCAATCTAGACAGTTTTTTTTTTTTTTTACTTTTTCTTTTTAAATGATGTGCACATACAACATAGGCTCAATCACCTCAAAAAAAGTCACTGCCTTAGATTTAGGACCATCTGAAATCAACGATGGTTCAGTCACTTAATTCTTAAAATAGCTCTTACTAGAAGTTATCAATTAGACAACATTTGTATGCAATCATGAGAGAATCAAGAATTAGGATATGAAGTTCTTGATACAGTAAATGATATAAGAACAGCTACCACTTCATAAATTCCTACTATGTACCAGGTAGAATCAGATCCTATACTTGTAATAAAGTTCATGTAATCATCCCAGTGACCCTGCCATGAAAGGTAAAATATCTGTTTTACAGCTGAGACAAATGAGTTTTCATTTGGCTCAAAATACAGAGTACCCACATTTTCAGTTTTATTTTTGAGGGGTAGGAGACAGTCTGGCTCTGTTGCTCTGGCTAGAATGCAACTTCATCAGAGCTTTACAGCAACCGCAAAGACCTATAGGCTCAAGGAATCCTCCTGCCTCAGTCTTCGGAGTAGCTGGGACAATAGGCACCTGCCAGAACGGCTGGCTAATATTTTTATTTTTAATAGAGATGGGGTCTCATGTTTGCTCAAGCTAGTCTGGAACTCCTGCACTCAACAATTGCCCCACCTCAGCCTCCCAGAGTGCCTGGCCTCAGACTACCAGTTTAAACCCTGTCTTTGCCTGACAAAAGCCTGTGTTCTGTGTTGTGTCACTTTAGGGCCTTATGGTTCCTTCAAATCTGTTCCAATTCTCTAGAACCACATTTCTGAATGTTTGAAAAGGCATAAAGGAGGTGGTTTGGGTCACTGCAATGAGCTGGGGTTTCAAAGCCACACCCACCAGGATTAGAGCCCAAGCAGCACCCCTACCACTCACTGGTTCTGAACAGTCAAAGTGCAGAGAATACAGAGAAGCCTAACAGAGCATATTTTAAGCAATACAGTCTTATGGAATTACAGTTATTCATAAATTGTCTATTAATATTCATAGTACCACTTTCAACAGACCCCATTAAATTGTCCCAAACTTACCTGTGACGACCCTAAAAAGAAAAAGTGCACCCTTGAAAAACAGATATTTGAAAATCCAAACAGATAGAACTCTACACTATTTTCCCTCTTTTGTGAATGTTTACTTTGTTACACATTTAAGTGGCTATTGGAAGAGTAAATTTTCTCAAAGTTCTGGAAAGTCAAATCAGGCCCCGGAAAGAAATGGAATCTCTTTCAGTAATGACTCTTGTTTTCTTTAAAAGTTCATGTTTAGGTCAGCCAAGTTTTAAATGGTAAAATTATATTGCTGTGTTGTTAGTCAAGTTTGGGGGTGGGGTGGGGGGTGAGGCCGCTGGCTGTGTGGATCAGTTTAGGACAGCTTATCTGGTTTCTATACTGAAAGGAAGATCTATTCTTAGGCAAAAGACATCATTTCAGAGGAGCAGAAGTTTATACTGTATTTCTCTTGAATATTCCACATGGAAAGACTCAAGACTAGGTCTCAAAATTAAAGTTGTTTCCAGAGCTTGTGTGATTTTACTTGGGTCAATGGAATGTTTAAGCTTAAAGGGGTTTTTCTTGTGCTTTTTCCTTACAAAATTTCCTTGTAATTTTGGCACATAGAGAAAACATTTAATGACTTTTGTCCATTTGTTTATTTATTCCTTGCCTTGTTTTAACAAGAACAAAGTAGTGAATAATAAATACAACATGTAAACTATTGCTAAGAGTGAGCCAGAAACTTTATTTGGTTTTGTTAGAATAGCTATTACCTTGAGTTTATTAGTCATATAAACCTGCATATCACACTCCATTAAGGAAGCCTATCACGTGTGACTTTACCATAACCATCTTCTTTTAAGTAACTACCTTCATGGAGGTGGCTATTGTGATAAGGCGGCAAAACAGGTAAATGACACAAGCTAAGGCAGTAATTCCCAAGGGATGAAATCATCCCACTCCAGGAAGGCTGGTAAGTAGCTCTTGGCACCAACCTCTTCAAGGGACACAGATGTCACAAGCACCTGTGTGCTGAGTACTATGTCAGCACCAGATCGCTAGAGGACCTGGTGAAGATTTACTGCTTTAGAGTAAAAAGTACTGTGCAAATGAGATGCAGAGGTAACTTGTCTGTAGCCTTCTATCTAATCAAAGACTCGGAGCACCTCACCAGATGGCAAGATGGAAAAGTTATTTTTTTGATGGGATGAGTCCATTTATGTAATCAACTGTAGGATTCCTTTAAACTAGGTTTAACAAGTAAGAAACTGCTTCAAACGTGGTCTTTGGAAAGTCAAACCAAAGATTTTAAAAGCTCTTAACATGACCCAGCAGAATTGTATAATCAGCACATTAAAGAAAGAACAGATTCGGGGGAGTGGTTGCAGGCCTTGGCTCTAGACTCCAGTCAGGCAATTGCTCTTACCTGAGTTGTCCCCTTACTAGGTGACAAACATAGGCCAAACAATAAATTAAGAACCAACCTGCTACCTTTTCTACCCCTGGAAATACTGCCAGTTGGACCACGTGCTTCTGTGCTCTGTGTAGAATAATGTGTGATTCCAGTGAACCCTTGGTAAAGCCCCCATCTTCCTCTCCCTTCAGTTTAAGAAAATGCAAGTGATTAAAACTATTATAGTGCACATTTGAAAACCACTTCACTCTCTGCTATATCACTTCAAATAAATCACACCCATAAATAATTACTTCTCCTAACCTCATCATAATCATCTGTGTTACTTTTCATCATCCTCACTAAGTAACAAAAAGCCCTTTGTTAGCAGGGTGTGGTGGCTCACACCTGTAATCCCAGCACTCTGGGAGGAATGCTTGAGCTTAACTTTGAGACCAGTCTGAGCAACAGTGAGATCCCCTTCTCTAAAACTAGCCAGGCATAGTGGTGGGCATTTGTAGTCCCAACCACTCAGGAAGCTGAGGCAAGAGGATTACTTGAGCCCAAGAGTGTGAGGTTGCTGTGAGCTAGGATACCACAGCACTCTATCCAGGGCGACAAAAGTGAGACACCGTCGCCCCCCTCCCCCCAAAAAGGCCTTTGTTATACTTATCTTTAAGTTTTAGCAACTTTGTATAATGTCATGGTAGGCACTCAATAAATCTTTATGGGATAAGTGAAATAAAAGAGAGAGGTATTAGGCTCAGCGCTATGGCTCAATCGGCTAAGGCGCCAGCCACATACACCTAAGGTGGCAGATTCAAATCCCCAGCCCGGGCCCGCCAAACAACAATGATGGCTGCAACCAAAAAATGGCCGGGCGTTGTGGTGGGCGCCTGTGGTCCCAGCTACTTGGGAGGCGGAGGCAGGAGACTCGCATGAGCTCAGGAGTTGGAGGTTGCTGTGAGCTGTGATACCATGGCACTCTACCCAGGGGGACAGCTTGAGGCTCCATCTCAAAAAAAAAAAAAAAAAAAAAAAAGAGAATAATTTTTTGTATTTTTAATCCAGTGATTCTTGTGGGGAAAGTTTTTATAGTAGCAGTAGAAAACGAATGAACAGATAACATAATTTCCATCAACATATTTAGTTCTTCAAATGATCACCATGTGGTCCTATCACACAGTCAAGTATCTTGTTAAAATCTCCCTCCCCCCACGAAAGTCACTCCCTTCTAAGGGTAATGAAGTGGACCCTTTGGGGAATAATCTTAATCACCCTTGGTCTCAATTTGACTTTTTATTTTCACAATTACCAGTTGCTGCTGGTCTCAGGAAAGATTCGACTGAATTTGTCTCTCGTAAGTGCTTAAGAGTGTTTTCAGATATTCCCTGGGTTGGCTCCTATTTTAACTTTTCTTTGCCAAATTTATTCAATTTCTTATTTAAAAAAAA